>CM034153.1:759502226-759608730 GCA_019776745.2 Taxus chinensis
AAAAAAAAGAGTAAAAAGGATGATTTAAACTACCTTAAATTGGTAGCCTGCCTCAACTTTTTCTAGGCGACATGTCATCTTTTTGGCTTCTTGGTCTTGGCAACACCTTGGTTTTTTCCCCACAGGATTACCGCAAACCTGAAAGTGACTTGAGCACATCCGTCCTTGAGAACACCTTGGTGGTTTCCGGTTTCCTTGGATTACCAAAAACCCATATGGTTTTCCGTTTGTAGGTTTATCATGAACCTGGAGGTGATCTAATGTATCAGTTGTAGACTTCGGCGGTTTCTCAAATTTCCACAAACCCTTTACAAAAGAACCAAGAGCTACTCTAGTGCTTTTTCTCCTCACAATTAACTTCATTTAGGAGGTCCCAAACTAGAAATTGCTCTGCAACTTTATTGAAAAACGTACACCAAAACAACATCACAAACAACAAAATACGAACACGAGAAAAAACAAAATTGTCACCAAAGCAATGGTTCGAGCCCATCATAGGCGACTCACGAGAGGACGCCAATCATCCTCCGGCCTTTGTCTACACTCCAGCCTCCAGTATGATGCTCTTAACTCAGCTGGATTGAATGAAACATCCACATCTTTATTGTCATGTCTGGATCACTTAGAAGCATTAACATTGCATAAGAAAAGTTCTCAGGTTTTGGCTCATATAGAAAACCACTGATCACATCTCTCGTAAATCTTTCCTCTGACTTGGCTCATATAGAAAAATTTATGTTACTTTATAATAATATCAATAATGGGTCAATTAAGATTGACTTCACTTAAAAATAATAATATTAAGATTTAATAATAGCCAAAAATAATGAAAATGTTTAGATTTTAGGCACCCCTAATGTTGGCGGCCTAGGCTGCCTAGGACTTAATCCCACTTGAATATTAACTAGTGTTTACAATTGAAGTGAATGAACGCACGGCCAATTTAGAAGATGACAGAAATGCAGGAACCATAACTTGTTTTTGGTCAAATAAATGCGAACAATCAAATCGTGAACAGGATATCGTTGTCTGTGTATCTACTTTTATATTTGTGACGAGGCATTTTGTCAATAAACACAGGCTCATTCATTTTGCATTTGGTCGTCGATGGTAGGCATTTTTGACGGATATACATCACCCAAAGCACATATACATTAATTAATTAATCCATGTGAGAGTCTGAACAGTTAGTTTTACACTCTTATATAAAGCAAATGCAATACACAATTCTTCATTCATTCATATTAGTTGTTGTAGTGAGACGTGTGCTTTAATTTTGTGAAGTACAGAATGGCTATGAAGATTTACTTGACAGTATACATTCCTCTGCTGATGATCATATGTTGTTATACGTCTAATGTGGCTGGAGCGGATCATATTGCGTTGCAGACCAGCAAAGCAATATAATGTGGTTGGACAGTATACATTCCTCTGCTGATGATCATATTGCGTTGCAGACCAGCAAAGCAATATTGACTAGTACAGTTTTGGTGAACGGATATGCGTGCAAAGACCCAACTACGGTTACAGTAGAAGACTTCTCCTTTGCGGGTCTGCGGAATGCGGGCGACACAAACAATCCGGTGCAATCAAAGGTGACCCCTGCCTTTGTTCAAGAGTTTGGAGGCCTCAACACTCTGGGAATGGCGATGGGCCGCATCGACTACGCAGTGGGCGGACTAAATCCTCCTCACGCTCACCCGAGAGCCTCTGAAATTCTATTGGTATTGCAAGGCAAGCTTCTTGTGGGATTTGTCGACACTAACAATACCTTGTTCAGCAAAATATTGGAGAAGGGAGACGTGTTCGTATTTCCCAAGGCCCTGCCCCATTTCCAAGAGAACGTCGGCCATCAACATGCAGTTTCCTGGTATTCTCACCATCGCCAATTCTCTCCTTGCTGCAAATCCTCCCATCCCCGATTCCGTTCTCCCCAAGGCCTTCCGCATCACCCACAATCTTGTGGATCACACTAAGGCCGAATTCGAGTTCGAGTCCACTAGTATTTATGCCAATTTTTTCAAAACTCTTGCATTTTCAACTAACCCATATTGTAACCAATACGACCAGCAAACTCATACTTGCCTTGCAATACCAATAGAATTTCAGCAGAGGAATGTATACTGTCAAGTAAATCTTCATAGCCATTCTGTACTTCACAAAATTAAAGCACACGTCTCACTACAACAACTAATATGAATGAATGAAGAATTGTGTATTGCATTTGCTTTATATAAGAGTGTAAAACTAACTGTTCAGACTCTCACATGGATTAATTAATTAATGTATATGTGCTTTGGGTGATGTATATCCGTCAAAAATGCCTACCATCGACGACCAAATGCAAAATGAATGAGCCTGTGTTTATTGACAAAATGCCTCGTCACAAATATAAAAGTAGATACACAGACAACGATATGCTGTTCACGATTTGATTGTTCGCATTTATTTGACCAAAAACAAGTTATTATTTTTAAGTGAAGTCAATTGACTTATTATTGATATTATTATAAAGTAACATAAATTTTTCTATATGAGCCAAGTCAGAGGAAAGATTTACGAGAGATGTGATCAGTGATTTTCTATATGAGTCAAAACCTGAGAATTTTTCTTATGCAATGTTAATGCTTCTAAGTGATCCAGACATGACAATAAAGATGTGGATGTTTCATTCAATCCAGCTGAGTTAAGAGCATCATACTAGAGGCTGGAGTGTAGACAAAGGCTAGAGGATGATTGGCGTTCTCTCGTAAGTCGCCTATGATGGGCTCAAACCATTGCTTTGGTGACAATTTTGTTTTTTCTCGTGTTCGTATTTTGTTGTTTGTGATGTTGTTTTGGTGTACGTTTTTCAATAAAGTTGCAGAGCAATTTCTAGTTTGGGACCTCCTAAATGAAGTTAATTGTGAGGAGAAAAAGCACTAGAGTAGCTCTTGGTTCTTTTGTAAAGGGTTTGTGGAAATTTGAGAAACCGCCGAAGTCTACAACTGATACATTAGATCACCTCCAGGTTCATGATAAACCTACAAACGGAAAACCATATGGGTTTTTGGTAATCCAAGGAAACCGGAAACCACCAAGGTGTTCTCAAGGACGGATGTGCTCAAGTCACTTTCAGGTTTGCGGTAATCCTGTGGGGAAAAACCAAGGTGTTGCCAAGACCAAGAAGCCAAAAAGATGACATGTCGCCTAAAAGGTGAGCAGGCTACATGGAGAGTGTAATAAGCTTTTTACTATGTTTGGAATAAGGGGGTTCCACTATATGGAAATATGATGTTTAGAAAAAATATTAAAATGGGCTACTACTAGCTTACTCTCATTCAAGATTGTTGCACGTATGTCAAGAAATGTGCTAAATGCCAACAAATTTCTAATATCACTCTCATTCCTAGGTAGGCTTTACATCCCACTCAAGATCTATGGCCCTTCTCACAATGTGGATTAGACCTCGTTGGCCTCATCAACCCTTGTTTTTCACAACGACATCACTCTATCATCACAACCGCTGAATACTTCACTAAATGGGTAGAGGCCATTCCCTTGGTCTCTACTAAATCTAACAAAATTGTTCATTGCATCTATCAGCATTTCATATGTCATTTCGACATCCCTTACAAACTAGTCAATGATAATGGAAAATCCTTCAAGAATAAAGACGTTAAGAAATTATGTGACACATTCAACATCAAACTAAGATTTTCGTCACCTTATTATCCAAAAGAAAATGGACAAACCGGGGATTCTAACAAAACACTTAACAAAGTTCTTATGAAAACCATTGATCAAGCAGGCAGGAATTAGCATATCTAGATCGTGTTTGCTCTCTAGGCTTATTGAACTAGCATCCACACTCCTAGAATTACTATTCCCTTTTCTCTAGGATATGGCTCTGAGGAATTTTTACCCCTTGATGTTCAAATCTCATCACTCCACGTATCCCTCGGAAATTTTATCCATGATGAGGATTATCGTCAAGAACGTTTAGCACAATTAGAGTTGTTAGATGAATGACGCCTAATAGCTCTTGAACATCATCATGTCTATCAAGATCACATCAAGTGCATGTATAAAAAACATGTTGACAAATGTGGCTTTAATATAGGTTATCTCATTCTCAAATAAAATCAAAATTTCACTACTTTGGAAAGGAGTAAACGTGGAAATTTTGCACCTAATTGGATCGGTTCATATGTCATCACTCACAAATATGGGTTGGGAGCTTACCTTTTAGCCTCCCTTGAAGGTTCACATAAAAAATAACCTTTGAATTCCTTACACTTGTAACCTTTCTTTTTTTAACATAATAACCGTTATGACAGTAGTCACATCAAATATCTTATTCTGTCATTATCCCGTCATTTCATCATTGTAACGATTTGAAAGCATGTAATTTACTGTCACTATTCTCAAAACCTTAAATATGATAACCACATCTTTGATCATCACATCCTTCACATGGAGAAGTTTATCCTTAGAAGGAACCCTGTAATCATTACATCCATCCACCTTGTCTACTAACTGAAAACATGTTACAGGGCACACATGCGTAGTTTGTGCTCACATATCTTCCCCTCCTCGAAATGGTCAAAACAAGTCCAAAGCCTCCATCACATTCGCACCTGATTCATGTAATCCAACACATCCTGCCAAGGCTAAGGTATCCATCCTTGCCACTTCACATACACAATCCACCACTTTTTACAAAATACCATTATCAAAAACCTTCATCAAGATCCTATAAAAATGTCCATTTATGAGCTTGTGTAAAATTCAACTCAGCATTGACAAGTTATAATTGAAGAACTCCAATCTATATCGATACCCCCAAAAAATCCAAAATCATTTATGTTAGGAATTAATGAACAAATATGTGAAACAATTAATTAAATCACTGTTGTAGGAAACTATTTAGCAGAATTGTACTTGCAAAAATATAACAACATATATAAACAATGCACAAAAGAATACAAGACAAGTTTTAATGTGCTTCACCCAATGTGGGCTACGTCCACCAAGAACTTGCTCATATTTTATTATCACATTCTTGTCTTAGTTATAATTGCACAACAATCAC
Source organism: Taxus chinensis (assembly GCA_019776745.2). Lineage (NCBI taxonomy): Eukaryota > Viridiplantae > Streptophyta > Pinopsida > Cupressales > Taxaceae > Taxus > Taxus chinensis. The sequence goes on from CM034153.1 coordinate 759,507,301, forward strand.
TCATGAACTCACAACAAAATTCCTAAATATGTTAAATCACATCTAAAACACAATTGACACCCAATTGCTCAACCTTGATCCTTTTGATCACCTCTTGATGTTCTAAGACTCAATATCCCCTTGATCACTCAAGATACATTCAAGATGCATTAGGAAGCCCCAAGAACCTCTATATATATGTTTACAATCCTTCTAGGAATTTATATAACCATCCCTAGAAGTTAGAAAGTTGTTACCTTTCATTTTCCCACGGATGGAAAAACTATCATTGTGACAACCGTCAATTGACATCAAAAACACGGAAAATACGCAGTATGAAAACAACACATGACTGCAGAATTCTCCTGAAATCTCCATACTAAAAATAGGTTTGCATATAACTACATTGATTTTAGTAAAAGGTGCTTTAGATGTGCGTGGTTCCAAGTTAATGCCTGATAAGAAAGATTTTGGTTATAGTTTTCCTTGCGATGGTCTGGGACGGGGTGGTACTTGCGATATTTTGGCCTGGGATGCTTTTTATTTGGCAGTTTTTTGGATGTTGAATACCATTGGATGGGTTACTTTCTATTGGCATTGGAAGCATATCACCTTATGGCAGGGGAATGTTGCGCAATTTAATGAATCTTCCACTTATTTAATGGGATGGTCAAGAGATTATCTTTGGTTAAACTCTTCACAACTTATTAATGGATACAATCCTTTTGGTATGAACAGTTTATCTGTCTGGGCGTGGATGTTCTTATTCGGGCATCTTGTTTGGGCTACTGGATTTATGTTTCTTATTTCCTGGCGTGGATATTGGCAGGAACTTATTGAAACTCTCGCATGGGCCCATGAACGCACACCTTTGGCCAATTTAGTTCTTTGGAGGGATAAGTCGGTAGCTCTTTCCATCGTTCAAGCACGATTAGTTGGATTAGCTCACTTTTCCGTAGGTTATATATTTACCTATGCAGCTTTCTTAATTGCCTCTACATCAGGCAAATTTGGTTAATTCTTTTAAATTTGAGGAGATATATAGATTATAAATCTAATCTCTCTGTATTTAAAATAAGGAATAATATATGTAATACTTATCCATCTAAAATTTGATCTATATTTTATTTTGATTCCTCGATAAAAATTGACTGAATAATTATGGCAAGAAAAAGTCTCATTGAAAGAGAGAAAAAGAAACAAAGATTGGAAAGGAAATATAATTTCCTTCGTCAATCTTTGAAAAAAGAGATGAGCGAAGTATCATCATTAGATGAGAAAATGAAAATTTATATAAAATTACAATCTTCACCACGTAATAGTGCACCTACACGTCTTCGTCGACGTTGTTTGACGACTGGAAGCCCTAGAGCTAACTATCGAGATTTTGAGTTGTCCGGATATATAATCCGTGAGATGTCTCACGCATGTTTGTTGGCTGGGGTAACAAAATCGAGTTGGCAGGAGGAAAAAAATATTCGTTCTTTAAGGTTATTGTGATGATAGAAAAGTCCTTCCCTATATAGGGAGGGATAATATCATTTCTCAGGGGTTGCTCAATACACCTATTTTTTGCTATTATAGTAAAGGTCATATGAAAGGATAGCGCGGAGTAGAGTAGTTTGGTAGCTCGCAAGGCTCATAACCTTGAAGTCACAGGTTCAAATCCCGTCTCCGCTAAAAATATAATAAGCTTTTTATCCATTCTTAATTCCCTGGAGAATGGTTTGATAAAACCAGGAAAAGATATGACCAAACCAATAATTATTCCTTGTTAGAGATTTCATCCTCCAGATGGGCGGGTAGTGGGATATCGAACCTGCATCTTATCCTTGGCAAAGAATAAATTTTATCCATTAAACAATACCCGCATTTGACTCGTTATAGGGATAATATAATATAAATCCCTATATATTACCACTTCTATGTGGGTACATACTTTAGTATTATAAGTATGATGATTAATACTACCAATAATAAAATAAACCCTCCCAAGAACACTTTAATTTAGTTTCTTGGTATTTTTAGGAAATGCCCTTGCGAACTATTAATGCCCTACGGAAAGGGGAGGGAGGGTTTCAACCCGAAATATCTTAAAACATATCTAAGATATAAAAGAATTCAGAATACCTACTAAAAATACTGATCCCAATCCATAATGATATTCCTGAAAATAGCACATTTTTGCTACTTGACCAACCAGTAGGAGAGGGCAAGTGCGACAGGTACACCAATCACTAGGAGAAATGAAATTGCAATTAATGCAAACACAGACGATTGGAAAGTAATAGTCATTGTTGTGATCTTAAAAGCTTTCAACAGATTCAATAGACTATACCATTCGATCCCCATCCGGTCAAATTCTGCATCAAATGCCACTACGGATTTTCATTGATCATAATTGAATTAATTATTATCTGTCGGAGTAAAATAGGACCAGTTGGCCTCGTCCGGGAGAGATGGTCGAGTGGTTGATGGCTCCGGTCTTGAAAACCGATATAGTTTTTAAAACTATTGAGGGTTCGAATCCCTCTCTCTCCTTTTGTTCGATTAAACAATCGATCTTATCAGATCAGTAGCAAAAAAAGGCTCGGCTATATAGCCGAGCAATAAGGACTCAGTTGGAAAAAAATAGCGAAGGATCCTGCTATCCCGTCTCCCAACATGGGTAAATGAAAAGAAATTAGATGAATTATGATTTTATCTAGTTTATTTTATCGTTTAATTAAGAGGGGTCATGGAAAGAACAGGTTCAAAATCACGATCAATTCCTTTCTCAAATCCTGCTGCAGCTGCGCGAGCTCTTCCTACATGCCACAAATGACCCACGAAAAAGAAAAATCCTAGAACAAAATGAGAGGTGGCTAACCAACTTCGGGGTGATACATAATTCACTGCATTAATCTCGGTAGCTACACCACCCACAGAATTTAAAAAACCTAAAGGAGCATGAGTCATATATTCCGTCTGAACGTCGTTCTTGCCAGGGTTGTATGTCCTTTTTCAACTTACTCAGGTCCAAACCATTAGGACCCCTTAGAGGTTCCAACCAGGGAGCACGAAGATCCCAAAAACGCATTGTTTCTCCTCCGAAGATAATTTCTCTAGTAGGAGAACGCATTAGATATTTACCTAAACCAGTAGGCCCCTGGGCAGACCCTACACTAGCTCCAAGACGTTGATCTCTAACTAGAAAAGTAAATGCTTGAGCTTGAGACGCCTCTGGGCTGGTTGGCCCATAGAATTCACTGGGATAAGCTGTATTGTTAAACCAAACAAAACAACAAGCAATAAAACCAAAGATAGAAAGAGCAGCTAAACTATAGGACAAGTAGGCTTCTCCTGACCATACAAACGCACGACGAGCCCATGCAAAAGGTTTTGTTAAGATGTGCCAGATACCACCGAAAATACAAATGGAACCTAACCATACATGTCCTCTGATTATATCTTCTAGATTGTCCACGCTAACAATCCATCCCTCTCCTCCAAAAGGAGACTTGAGCAAATAACCAAATATAGCAATTGGGTTAAGCGTAAGGTTCATAATTTTTCTTACATCTCCACCACCAGGAGCCCAGGTATCATATATGCCACCAAAATACAAAGCCTTGAAGACTAGAAGAAAAGCACCAACACCTTCGGATGAAGTAAAAAATTCGTCCATACCGTCGGTAAAGTTAGTAAGACTACAACTGATCCTGAAAAGAATAATAAATGGAAAAAGCAGCATGTCGGTCTAACAATCTTGACTTGATTTATTAAATCTTATTTGATCAGAAGCGTATTTTACCAAGCAATCAAATGTATGAGAATATGTATATTCTATACAGCGATGTATAATATATGTTATTTGAACAAATCCAAATGTATTATGGAATAAGATCGAATCAACACACGATTAAGTTGAGTGAGTCAATGGAGAAAGCTAGATGGCTTGAATCATAAAGAAAAACCAGAAGACGGAGCTTCTGTTTCTCATTTGAACGAGGAATTCCTTTTACTAATCAGAAGTTAAGAGCACTTTAGTAACCGATAGGGGGAGTTTTTCCCTGTATTAGATCAGGGATTTCTACACCCGCAATGAATCCTAAGTACTCAAAGACAAATGTGTAAGAGAAATAGTGTACTGACCAGCGAAATTTCTTCACTGAGTCAGGAGAGCGATCGGACTGCCAAGATAAAATATTTTCGTTCTTCCTCATGACGAATGAATATTTCTTGTAAAGAGAATATTCAGATAGGATTCTCTATTCTTTCCCGACTAAATCGCACCATGTAATTTCATAATCCAAGAGGTTATTTTAGGGCCCGGGTTTTTCTTAAAATGGATGAGTTACAAAGATATGGAAACAAGCATAAATCTTGGCAACAATGCTTTTTATATCCACTTTTTTTTCGAGAAGATCTTTACACAATTGCTCATGATCTTTATTTAGATAAATCGAGTTCCTCCAAACCGACGGAACTTTCAATTTCTAATTTTTTTAGTTTCCCAACTGTAAAGCGTTTGATTCGTCGGATACATCAACAAAATGATTCAAATTCAATTGGTTTATTCAGGAATTGTGATCCAAATCGATTTATTAATCGCAATAGGAACTCTTATTTTGAATTGGTACTAGAAGGTTTGACAGTTATCTTGGAAGTTTCATTAGCAATGCAATCAAAACATTTTATAGAAGGAATGGATGGATGGAAGAGTATCCGATCAATCCATTGCATATTTACCCTTATGGAGGATAAATTCCCATATTCCAATTATGTATCAGATATACGAGTACCCTACTCGATTCATCCAGAAATTTTGGTTCAGACTTTTCGTCGCTGGATCCGAGATGCTCCTTCTTTGCATCTATTACGATCCATTCTACACGAATGGAGAAATAGTTTTAGTGCAGAAAATTTGCAGAAAGCTCTGGTTCCACCGAGGGAGAATAGGAGGTTCTCCCTGTTCCTGTGGAATTCTTATTTATATGAATGTGAATCCTTTTTAGTTTCGCTTCTGAAACAATTTTATCATTCACGATCGTTGTTGTATGGATCTTTTCCCGATCGAACTCATTTTGATAAAAAGATCAAACATATTGTCATATTTCCGGTCAAAATTTCAACGAAAAGGATCTGGTTGTTGAAGTATCCTTTCATATACTATGTTAGATAAGGAGAAAGATCCCTTATAGCTCTAAAAGGTACTCACCTTCAAGTGAAAAGATGTAGATATCATCTGTTTAATTTTTGGCAATATTATTTCCATCTTTGGTCTCAACCATATAGGGTATGTATTCTTGAACTATCCAAGATTTCTTTTTATTTTTTAGGTCATTTTCTGAGTTTTAAAATGAAAACTCTCGTGGTTAGGACCAAAATGCTAGATGATTTATTGATTAGCGATATCATTGCCAATGAATTTAATCCAATAGCTCCGATTAGATCCATTATTTTATATTTAACTAAAGAAAGGTTCTGTGACATCTCAGGGCAGCCAATTAGTAGATTGTCCTAGACCAATCTATCAGATGATGATATCCTCGATTGATTCGATCGAATGTGTAGAAATATTTTTCATTACTACAGTGGATCCATTAATAAAGATGGTTTATATATATAAAGTATATACTTCTACTTCCATGTGCTAAAACTTTAGCTTGTAAACATAAAAGTACGATACGTGTAGTTCGGGAAGAATCAGGTTCGGAACTCTTCACAAAATCGTTCTCAAAGGAACGAGAATTCATTTATTCGTCCTTTTCAAAGACTTGTTCACAGAGAGAACGAAATTGGAATTCAGATATTATCCAGATAAATCTCCTGGTTAATTACTGGCAAAAGATACATAATAAACAAATAGAAAAATGATTTGACCAATGAAATGCTTATTAGATCAATTAACTCACTATGGGCTTTTTACCTCCCTTTAACAAAACCAGTATTCTTAGGACGCACAATCTTAGGAAGTAGGGGGCAATACAAAGAGCAAGTTCCTTAGCCAGATTCTTATAGGACACATTAAGAAGGGTGATAGGTATCCAATTAGTGATAACCTCCAGGTTCCCAAATTTAGGAATGAATTTGATATTTCCTTTGTTAATAATACTACCTAAAGATTGATTCTGAAGAACCTCCTGATACACTGTTAATAAATCTTGAAAAATAAAATGCCAAGCAACTTTGTAGAACTCACATGGGAAGCCATCTAAGCCTAGATATTTGTCATCAACAAGACAAAATAGGGTACTATGAAGCTATTCAACAGATAGAGAATCATCACAATGCTTCATATCATGATGACTCAACTTACAAGGAACCATCTCAATGCATTGTTGAAGAGCAACATTATTTTCAGCTAAAGATTGATGAAACCATAAATTGACCATAAATTACCATTATTTTGTCCTTCCAAGTTACCTTTGAAAGTGGATTTAAATGTAATCTAGGAACTTATAGTTTGCTTAAGATAGAGTATAGGATATATATCTTGTTCATTCTTTATAAATATTTTGTTATCTATCTTGTTGACTAATCCTATTGATTATTTGGGAAAATATGCAAAGTCTTGTGTATGTAGGCCATAAAGGAAAGATAATGCTAGTATTGGGAAAAGTGGAATTGATCATGATTAGTAAATTTAAAATCAAATCTCATTTCATATTCATATTCCTCTCGAAAAATTATGCAAGTTAAAAAAAATAATCATCTCAATCCGAGGTCGCATGCAAAAGTTATAGTTGTTTTAAGTTAGCTGTGGAACTTGTAGAGTTAGTTCCGGAACTCATTGAGTTAGTTCCGTAACTTGTAGGTTTAGTTCCAGAACATGCAACTTTAGTTCCGGAACTCACAGATTTAGTTCCAAAACTTGTATCAATTTAATGACAGTTAGTTCCAGAACTTTCAATCCGTGGACAAATAAGATTTAGTTCCGGAACTTGCATAAAAGGAATGACAATTTTAGTTCCGGAACTTGCATCAACGGAATGACAGTTTTTGAGGGATTGTGAAATCTCAAAGATTCCAATGGGAAATATAAGAGAGTTTTTTGTTCATAGCAATGTATTTAACAAAAACCTCATTCAAATTTCCTACAGGTTTTACCAATGAAGAGAGATATAACTTTTAGTGAGTTGCAGTCTGAGAAAAAGTCAAATGGAAAATATGAGAGAGGCTTTTATTCATAGCAATTTTTTTAATAAAAACCTCATTCATATTTGCTACAAGTTTTACCAATGAAGAGAGATCTAACTTTTAGTGAGCTATAGTCCGAGAAAAATTGTATCAGATGAGCACTAAAAGTTCCATAAACATAAACAAAAAAGTCAAATGGAAAATATGAAGAGATTTTTTTGTTCATAGTAATGTTTTTAACAAAAACCTCATTCAGATTTGCTACAGGTTTTACTTTCCTTAAACAAACGTCAAAAGTTCCACAGTAAAAAACAACAGAGTCAAATGGAAAATATGAGAAAGGTATTTGGTCAAAATCATATTTTGAGAAAAATCCTCCTTCTAATAATGTAGAAGAATAAAATCATTATGATTCTTGTTACCGAAAATCACAGAGAATATTTGGGAGCAAATCTTCCTAAAATAAGTAAGATAAGATTTGACTTCAATAATATATCTCTCTCCATATTTTGTGGAGATGTAGATCTTAGTTGTTAGGATTGGAATAAAGATAATATTAAATTGTATTTCCTAAAATAAGGAGTTGGTTGGATGCATGAATTATAAATGCAACCTTCCACACTTAGATAAGTAATGTTTTTCTCCCAAGAAATAAAGATATGTTCTTTCCTCTCAAATATTTTGTAGTTTTAAGATCTCAGAAGTATGATTTAAATCTTCTTCCAAGGAACGAGCTGGTCACTCATTCCAAGGAAGATGGATCTGTGTATTTATGTTTATCTTTATTCATTTGTCTCTAATTCATTCTGTTGTATTGTTTTTATCCTTGTATTGTGAAAATGTAGTTTGTTGTGAACCTGCATGTGTTTTGTTCAATTATGTTTATTTCTAATTCAACAATTTCAATTCATGCAAGTGTGTTTCTTACATGCAAACTTTATTTCTACAAATGTGCCTTTCAATTTCCGCAAGTGTGATTTATTTTATGCAAGTTTGGTTTTTGTTTAAAGCGGTTGCTTTCCAAGATTTTCTTCTTTCAATGCATAGAAACTCCGGACACCAACCTGGATTGACATTATTAATGGCGAGGATTGATGACCCTCATCAAATATTCCCTAACTTGAAAGACCAAGGTGTATTGCTCCACAAAAGCTGAAGCAATCTCCGGGAGAGAAGTGACTTGGGAGTGATTCAGTTAAATAGCCTTGATTTGTTCCCTGACATTCTTGGATCTAACAAATTTGAAGAAGCTTTTAGACGTGTGATCACTAGTTTTCAACCAGTGGATTCGAGCACAAATCTTCACACCTTTGGATTTGTGTTGTTCAATAACTTTGTGTTGGTGTCTGAGCTACACAACTCGATCTTGAGTCGACACATCAAAAGGTTAGGACTCAAGCAACAAGGTAATTCTTTGAAATTCCTATTGAAGAGCCCCATCAACTTGCTTACAGACTTGGGCCACTTGTTTGCCAAAATGGTGAAGAAACTTGGTCATCCGCTGAATAGCTTCATTCCATCAAGAAATCCAACTGGTGCTGAGTAGTGGACGTGGTGCCATATTCCACACCTTTTCTATAATATTTAAGACCCCTGGATGGCTCAACAGAGATACATTTAGATAAAATTACATGTTTGACACCTTGAGAGTTGCCCCATTCCACGTGATCGTAAAAGAGATGGGGGAATGATCTGACAATAGAATATCTAGCTAGGTGGTGATTGAAGAATAACCATTTGATGCCAGCTCAAAGATTTGATGCTGAAAAATCATGACACAATCGAGCCTTTTTAGAACACGTGCGGGTCCCTCTCGAAAATTGGACCAAATAAACTAATTTTGAGAAGTAAATTTTTTCCACCTATTAAAAAAGGGTCTTTAATGCTCCACATGTTTTTAAAATAAAGCCAAGCTTCCTGCTCTCCAATGCACTAACGCATAGGAAGGGCCCCCATCTTGTCCTCGGGATGTTCAACCATATTAAAATCTCCACAGAAAATCCAATAAACAAGGGGTAAATTGTCACCTAACCAACGCCATAATGTCGACCTTTCCAGGCCATCATTAGGTGCATAAAGATTTAATACACTGAGTGAAAAACCATTAAGATTCAAAATAATCCACAAGGCCCGATTGTCAAGATCGTGATCTGTGGTTGTTATCATGACTGAAAATCTAGGAGACATAGAAATTGAAACACTGCCTTTACCTTCCAAATGAGAAGAAAATTAATGCATGTAATTCGACACAATACGCATTAAGGAAGTCTGAAGAAGGAAACCAATAATTTCAACCTCTTGCAAACAAATAATAACAAGACTACCAATTAACTGACAAGCATGTTTCACATAATATTTTTGAGAGGATTTTGTGAGACCTCTAACATTCCATAAGAGACAATTCATGGAAGGTCAAACATGACCAACTCCTCTTCTTGCTCATGCCACAACACATCTGTTGAGCTTAAGATGCCAAACTATTGGAAAGAGAAACAAGTTGGTTTGAACTGAGTGGCTCCATCGAGTTGGTGCGGCACCTAGGCCCACCTGACCCAACCGCCTCCCCCAAGTTATCTCTAGGAGGACTCCGTGAATGAAGTTGGGAGGACGATGTTGTAACAACCATCCCAAAATTCTATTTTACAGAGTTAGTTGGCTCTGTTCAGGTAGAGAAGGTTGAGCTAGTTGAGCTTGTTGGAGGTGGCACGGGAGGCAAGGAAATCGAAGCATACTATTGCCTAGAGGATGGTGGGGCAGCCGCATAAGCGGATTTACCACCAACACCCTTCTTATTAGCCATTATGTTGCATTCCTTGAAAACAACCTTTTACGAACCAAAAGCAGGTTGAGAGTTAGTAGGTTTAGCACGTTGAGAAAGAGGACAATATCGAATGTGATGATCAGTGGCTTGATAGAAAAAGCAAATATTTGGTAGGTTGAAATAGAAATTTTTCTGTGAGATAGGCATGTACCTGACTTGAATGTCTATGTGGTCCCGCAGATTTGAAGCTAAATCAACCTCAACACAAACCCATTTATGTGGTCATGCATAAAAAATGATCAGGTTCGTGACAAATCACACAACCAGAGGGTCGAATAATGTCATTCAAAAAAGGCCAAAGTTGTAATGGAAGGCCCATAACTCCACCTAAACAAGGACTCAAAGAGAGACCTGATTGGATGGACTGAAATCGTGGGTCCATTTCGACAGAATAAGCAAAGTGTTACCGATATACCAACAGGTAGAATGCTCAAGATTAAGTTGGGCTTTCAACGACTCATGAAAAGTAAAAAAATAAAACACTTTGGTGAAACTTCGAACAACAGTAAACCTGGATGCCGATTTTCCCCAATTTTTCTTAATCTAGGTCTGTAAATATGACTCAGATGGGATGCGGCCATATTAATATGCTATCAAGCAATTATTTTTATAAAACTAAATAATAAGTTCAATAAAAGCAATATCAATATAAACATCTGGAGGATTTTTGAAATCATTACCTCATCGTAAAATTTTGGGACGAATTTCCTCACGCATTTGGGAGCTATCTTCACCACCATTTGCAACATATGTTGTAACTGGAGGGTTAGAGGCCATTATAAAGGCAAGTGCCGCCCAAAACGGGCGGAATAAGTGTCCAAAGCACTATGAGATTAAATCAAAGCTAGTAGTGACATGATACAAGCTTGATAAGACCTAAGGAAAAAGCTAACACGAGCAAAAGCATGCAAGCAAAAACCCTAGCATCGCCTGGCCTCCTCCCCTATTTTAGATCTGTCTAGAAAAAAAATTCGCTTTGTAGCTCAGAAAAAGTTGAAAAATGCCAAAAAAAGTCAAAAAACACGTTATACAAATTTGACTATAAAGCTTGAGAAAAATCCAAAAAATGAGATTTTGATTAAAATGTCATTTTTTAATGATTTAATAGGTAATTTATAGATTTTGGAACATTCTAGATGTAATTTTGAGGTCCATTTTCCTTAAAATGTACATACAAAAAGCAACCTCCAAAATGCACTAATCAAAAGGCAATTACCCTCGTTTTTTTTAATTCTTCATATTGTCCATGGATGCAAGAGAAGAGCATACTTAGGGAATAGAGGGTTCATGTAAATAATTTCAAGATTTCAATTAGATTTTACAACAAAAAAACTAGACAAACATATACTAGTCTCGCTTTGATACCATATCAGAGTGTGCAAGGATTCTGGCTCAACGAATGCATTATGTAGTTGCAAGAATAAAGAAATCACAAAAGGACGATGTAATATACAAGTTCCATCTCCATTAAAAAATAAGGTGCATGAGGTTCAATATATAGAAACAACCTTTCACCCAAGATACAATAGAATTGTGACAAGTGTCATGATCCTGTGGAGTGAGGCCAAACCTACCCAACCACTCACAAAATGACAAAAAGAGGAATAAACCCCAAAATAAGTTTATGAACAAGTGTGAAAAGGACCCAACAACAAAATTGGTTGGGTAATACCCCTTTTCACACCAGTAGTTGGAAAAAACACCCATGCAACCTAAGCAAATGAAATCTATGTGTAAGAAAAACCACTAAGGGCAGAATAGCCTACACTGACATCCAAATACATAATATTATGGTCAACTCTTACATGGGAAATTTGTTCGAAAGCATGGTGGAGCACAAAATCAACAAATGGGATGAAAAAATGGGACATAGGAAAAAATGGCAAGTGGATTTCAGACCAAAGCATTAAATTAATATATCATTTCATCACTCTTAGACAATTTATCAAAAAAAATGGGATGAAAAAGGAGAAGTCTTCTATTAGTTTTTGACTTTAGGAAAGTGTTTAACAATATCCCTAGAGGCAAGCTATGGGGATCGATGGAGGAACTTGGAGTTCTAAAAGAATACATGGCAATATTTCATTGGCTATTGGAACAATTTAGAGCAAATATTAAAATGCACATGGGTCTATCAAAAAGCTTCAGTAGCGATATAGGAGTTAAATAATGATTTTTCACCCACCTTATCTGGTCTCTATATTCACAAACTTGAAGAATGAATGGATACGCTGGGGGGTGGTGTCCACATAGCTACACATGCAATAAAAATCCTACTTGCAGAAAATCTTATTTTAATTGCAACTACAACTCAAGGCCTAAGAGATCATCTCAAAGTCTTAGAACGTTTTTGTAAAGAGGTCAGGATGCAAGTTAACACTAGTAAAACTAAGATAATTATCTTCTCTCATCAAAAATAAAAATATGCATATTAGCTTCTTATTTAAAGGAATCCCACTTGAAAGAGTCACAAAATACAAGTACATAGGGCTTGATTCCACTAGTAAGCTCAACGGCTAGGAAACGTGCATAGCAAAAAAATCCAAAGAGGGTGGAGAGCATCATACTATCTTATCTTCCAAACAAGTGCAAGGATGCTAATATGTGGGATTGGAATAGAACTAGGGTCTTTTTTTGGGCTACTAATAGTTCCAATGGTGCTATATGAATGTGAAGTTTGGCCAAACAGTATGTCAAATCTAAAGTGGAGGAAAATGAAGAGGATCTAAAAATGCTTAATTACAAGTACATTTAAGATCAAATCTTCAAGTCCATACGAGATAATCCTAGTAGAAACAAGTATTTCCCCAATAGAATTTGTTCTTATGATTTGTTTCCTAAAATACATAAAAAAAAAGGTAACACGAAGGAGGATATGTAGCCAAAGGCAACAATACAAGAAGAGATAAACACAATAAAGATGATGTGGATGAAACAAAAAAAAACATGGATGGATAAGTGGGATATTAACATGCATGAATGTTGAGTGACCCAACCAAGAGATAAAGAATTATGCGCTCATGAAAATTTTAAGTTAGGCATGTGAACAAAGCAAATAGGAAGGAAAACACAATGTTCCATGTTTGAGTTCAACCCCACCTACGAGCATGGCCAAAAAAACTACATAAAGACAAAAATAAAATGGAGAGTGAAGATGCTCATAACTCAATTGAGAATATGATCAATGAACATGCTCATAGCTCAATTGAGAATAAGATCACACACCAACTTCGCTATGAAATAGAGAGGTGGAAAATCACGAATAAAGAGTGAGAAGAGAGGATTCCTTTTTGCACATTAGACAAGGTTGAGATAAAATAACACTATATCATGGAAAGCTCCACATATGATGGTATTCATGCTTCATACTTTGGAATACTTGTAGGGGGTGTGTATTTCCAATATATTTGAAATAAAAAGCATTGGTAAAAATGGAAATTTTTTGGCCAAGATCTATAGTAGGAGAACGAACCTTCAGAGACAAAACGGTGATAAAATTGTGAACTAGGGTCCAAGTGCTAGAATCTTCTACCTTTTTTCGTTGGCTTCTCCACTCCCTTAATTATTATTTTGGTTCTCTAGGTCCAATTTTCTCTTTTGATCTCTTAGAATTATTAAAATTTGTATCTATGTATGTAAAACTAGCAATCACACGTGAGGTGTGCGATGTTTTTTTAAAACACTTTTAACCGGAGATTTGAACCAGAGGGTTAAGGGGCCCTACCCAAAAAAAATACTCAAAAGAGATGGCAAACACAAAAAGAGAAGAGAAAGGCGGAAATTGAAGGTTCTCCAGGGAAGAAAGGAACCAAGAGAGAAAGGTCGACACAGAATGGAACAAGAACTGCGCAAGCAAGAGGAAGCCCAAAAAATAAAAGAAGAACCAGTGCTAAAACACAGGACAACAACATGCCAAAAGAGGAAGAAACACCAATGAATTCTAACTCAATCCCCATCGTGAGCACCGCCACCAACGTTACCACCAATGCGAGTAGTAGCCTCGCGAAGCAAGAAACAAAACTTAGACCCAACACAATCTCGAAGCACATTTTGATTTTGATTATAGAATGAACAGGGAAAAGGGCCACATTTATATCAATGGGTGGGAGAAGCCTAGGATCAGGGTGACCGTAAAATGAAAATAAAGTCCACATTTTCGACATAATGAAGCAAGTCCTTGTATTGCCCAATGAGCCACAGAATCCCACGGCCAGAACCAATTGTTGAATCATCACGATATAGATATCATGACTACGCTACGTAGTTGTGTTCAAAATGTACTTACCAAATTTTTTTTTTTGGAAGAAACATATTATTTTTAAAGATTCATACATTATTTTTCTATTTTGTTACAAATCATATCACTCTCTAGTTTCTTTCAAGGGAAATAAGGAAATTAGAAAGGTTTGGAGAAGGAAGGATTCCATTCTCCCTCAGTCCTCGTGATAGAAATGCTAAAGGGTGGAAAAGATAAATGTTAAGGATTCTCATGCAAAGGCTATGAATAGATTGCACGTGCCCAATGAATCTAATACCATTCAATTTTATAACAGGACTACCTCTTCTAATTTCTTGATTCAATCACCAAAAATAGAGAGAGTAAGTTAGAGATGTCATCCCCTTGATTTTGTAAGATTAGAAAGTAATCTTGTATGTGATTTGGAGGAAATATACATATACCTCTATTTGTGTCATTTGGACTTAAAAACACATAATCCACATATCAATGAGCCATGATAGTGATTTTCCATGAAATGATGCATAACATTGTTGAAGATTATGTTGATGACATCTTCAGAAAATCTAAAACATGGATCAATAATCTTGAATTAATATGAATGATTTTTGATTGTCTAAGAGATTACAAGCTTTTCCTTAATTCTAACAAGTCTTTTTTTTGGGTCACAATATGCACACTAATAGGCTTAATCATATCAAAATAAGGTATATAGGTCGACCCAAAAAAGGTTCAAGCCATCACTGAAATGCATCCTACACATAATCTAGAGAAACTAAGAATTTTACAAGGTAAGATTCAATATATCCAATGATTCATCATCCATCTAGCTAATAAATGTAAATCGTTCACTCGCTTACTCAAAAAGGGGACAACATTTCACTAGAATCAATATTGTAAACAAGATTTTGAAGCTCTGAACCAATATCTTCCACATCCCAATAGTGATTGTTCCACCAACAATAAAGACGCTTTTAATCCTATTATGCACTCGTGAGCTCTATTAGCCAACATGATAAGCAAGGGAAATAATGATTTATTTATTATCTCAATATCACCTTGGTATCCTATTAAATCAAATCTACTCTAATTGAATGAGCATGTTTAGCTATAGTGTTTTCTTCCCAAAAGTTATGGCTTTGGCGTTTGCATGCTAAATGAAAAGAATAATCTTATAACCAAGATTGATCCATTGAAATACTTACCATCTAAATCAACTTTAATGGGTAGAATGGAAAAATGGATTGTACTATTGTGTGAATTTGATATTTAATATGTTATTAAAAAGGCTATTAAAGAGAAATTGATCACAGATTAACTAGTAGAAGATCCCATATAGATAATCAACCATTAACTGTTGGTTTTATTGACGAATAAACTCTAAACTTCAAATAATTGCTTGTTTGGAAGATTTTTTTTTATGGATCTGTAACAAACCGTTACACCAAAACCTCGAGGCGTTAGTGAAATCTGCACATGAGGATCATAACATCCCACCACACTTATGTAGCATGGACCCCGGCTAGATTTGTGCCCATATAGCGGGACCACACCCTACCCTATACGAGTCTCGGGCAAACACTGCAATGCCGACGTAACTACCCATGCCGGGACTCTAACCTAGCTGGTCGCTCTGATACCAAATGTAACAAACCGTTACACCAAAGCCTCGAGGCGTTAGTGAAATCCGCACATGAGGATCATAACATGATCTTTCACTCATAATGGTTTGGGAACAGGTATAATTTTTATCAAACCATAAGGATACCTAGTCCCGAAAGCCTTCTCACTTGTATTCCCATACACAAAATAACATCATTGAGTATGAATCTCTCCTATTGGGTCTTCAGATCGTAATCCAAAGGAACATTCAACATATACAAGTCTATAATGAGTCCCAATTGGTCATCAAATAAATTAATGATGAATATCAAACAAAGGATAATAAGTTGATCCCCTATAAATGAGTGGTTGATATATGTAAGAATTAATTTCAAGACATCCAATTTGAATAGGTTCCATGTGGAAGTCATGAATTAGTAGACAATATGGCTACAATTGGATCCTTATTTCAAATACCTCAGAAAATGAAACAATTCTTGTTTTTAGTCGAGAAACTTGAGGCATACGATTTCCCTAAATTTGAGATGGTATGTGAATTTTTTCCTCCCAAGTCCTCATGATATCAAGACATATACAACTACATCCACAATACCACTTTAACACCTGATTTGACCAAATCCCAAAGAAAATCCTTCATCCAATAATCCTCCAATTTCACCATCCTTAGAGGCACACTCTATCATAAGGGCTATGATGGAACCCTTTTAAGATGTTTGAACATGGACAAGGCCATCCCAAAGAAAATCCTTCATCCAAAAATCCTCCAATTTTACCATCCTTAGAGGCACACTCCATCATAAGGGCTATGATGGAACCCTTTTAAGATGTTTGAACATGGACAAGGCCCTCCCATAAATCAAGTAATTGCATGATTGAAATTGTGGCACACACACTAGTGGAATATCCCTAGCCTAAAATATCCTACGTGTGGGGTATTCTCGGCCAACCATGGAACACATTTAAACCCCACATTTTCTATAGGGTATTCAATCTCATCATAAATTTAAACCCCAAACCATTTGATGATCAAAAACATATCATTATTACTACTAAATACTTCACTAAGAGGGTGGAATCCATGCTACTCACTTATTTCACGAATACAAAGATATCCAAATTCATCCTTAGTCACATCATTTGTCATTATGAAATCCCTTTCACCATCATTGACAATAATTTTGAATCATTAAAAAACAAATATTTGTAAAAACTCTGTGTATATTTCCACATCCAACAGTGTTGGTCCATACCATTCTATCCCTAAGGAAAATTTCAAGCAAAAAATAGTAACAAAATCATCCCTAAAATCCTAAAGAAGTTTGTATATGTAGTTTTATCCCACCTTGTGGACATACAACACCAACATCTGTAATCCCACAAGATTCACTCATATTACTTAGTCTTTGACACCAAATCCATCTTTCCAGTTGATATTTAATTATCATCTCTTTACATATCACTCCAATACCTCATTGATGAGGAAGAATACCAGATCACTAGACTCTAAGAGTTGGAAATCCCAGATGAAAAAATGGTCAATGCTCTTAATCATATAAAATATTACAAAAAAGGCTATACTGGGAATATTAAAAAATTTCAACTAAGAGAATTTGAAATTGGTGATGTAGTACTAAAAAAAAATCAACGTAACAGTAATGTTAATCACATAAAGAATGGAATGTTTGAGACTAACTGTCTTGGACCATATGTCATCATCATCAAGTATAGATCACGATCCTAAAATTTAGCCACTCAAGATAGTTATGAATTGGATGAATCTGTATGAACGTCATACACTTGGAGCGTTCCTACACTTGGGTGGTATTTTTGTTATCTCCAATGAATATCATCAATACATCAAAAATTCAAAAAAAATCATTCGTCCAATGGTGCCCAGTACAGGATAAAAATTGTTTTCTGATGTTACTCAAAATGATGAGTACCTAATGCAATTGAGGGGAAAAACTTTACATCTTGAACTTCATCCCTTTGTTCCTATCATTTCCCTCACCCTTCCTTGAAATAGGCCAAGATATCAATCATGTTATACTTTGGGGAACATGTCTTCAATTAACATCAAAATATATTAAACATATAAGAAATAACAATCAAGTTAAAATAAGAGTGGAAGCTTGAGGATTGGGAGTTACTAGATAGAAAGGTGCTCGGGGCAATTTGGTTATGTCTTGCATCTTCAGTTGCTTTCAACATATCGCAGGAGAAGACCACGGAAGGTCTCATGAATGCGTTGGGGAAGTTATATGAAAAACCCTCTACCTCTATTAAAATATTTTTGAAGAAAAATATATTTAATATGAAGATTTCTGAGAATGGTTTTGTTGCTAATCATTTGAATGAATTTAATACGGTTATGAGTATGTTAAACTTGGTGAAAATTGAATTTGGTAATGAGGTCAGGGCTTTATTGATTTTTTGCTCCTTACTAGATAGCTGGGACAACTTGGTTACGACTGTAAGTAATTCGGTCTCTAATAAATCAAATTTGAAGTTTGAAGATGTGATAGGTGTGATCTTGAGCGAGGAAATGCGAAGGGAGATCAGAGGGAGAAAAAAAAATAAAGGGAAAGGTAATCGTGGGAATTCGAATGATCGTGGAAGGTCAAAGTCCAAGAGCAAGTTGGAATGTTGGAACTATGGGAAGGTTGGTCATGTTAAGAAATATTTTTGGGCTCTTGATGTAGGAAGTAAAGAACTCGAGAAACAACTAGGTTACTCCTTTACTATGAAGGATTCAGAGGCAGAAAAAACAAATCCTTGGTATGAGAATAAATCAGAATAGGAAGGAGAGGAAGATGATATTATCTCAAGAAGATTACATAAATAAGGTCTTGGAGAGGTTTAGTATGGAGGATGTTAAACCGATTGGGTACTCCTTTGAAATGTCACTTTAAATTATCAAAGGAAAAGAGTCCCAAGTCTTAGGATGATAGAATCCATATGTCCAAGGTACTGTACTCATCAGTAGTTGACAACTTGATGTCTGTTATGGTATGCACTAGGTTTGATATTGCCCATACACTGGGAGTAGTGAGAAATTTTATGAGTGATCCAGGTAGAGAGCATTGACAGGTAGTGAAGTGGATCCTTCAATATTTGAGAGGGACGATGGTTATAACATTTTATTTCGGTGGATCAAACACTATATTGTGTGGCTATGTAGATTCAGACAATAGGAGGAGCACATTAGGTTATGTATTTACGGTTTGTGATATAATGGTCAGCTGAATTTCACGGTTACAAAAGGTTCTGGCTTTATCAAACACAGAGGCTGAGTATGTTACTGCCACAGAGGCAAGCAAGGAGATGATTTGGTTACAAAAATTACTTGATGAGTTGGGGCATGATTAGGATGTTGGGAGACTACACAGTGATAGTTAGAGTGCTATTCATTTGGTGAAGAACTCTGCTTTCCACTCTAAGACAAAGCACATTCAATTGAGATATCATTTCACCAGGGAAACAATGGAAGAAGATAAGTTAAAGCTAGAAAATATTTATACCAGTCAGAATCCTGCGGATATGATGACCAAGGTGGTCATAAGGGAGAAATTAAATTTGTGTTCAACTTTGGTTTGCCTTCATGGATGATATGAAGGGTTGAGAACTTTGATTAGTGGGAACAATCTCCAAGTGGGAGATTGTTAGGGTGTGAAGCATGTTTTTTAATCTTTTGGAATCAAAATTGAAGTGTTGGAGTTCGAACGGTTAAGTATGGAGATTTCAGGAGAATTCTGTAGTCATGTGTTGTTGTCATACTGCGTATTTTTCGTGTTTTTGATGTTAATTGGCGGTTATCACAGCGATAGTTTTTCCATCCGTGGGAAAATGAAATGTATCAACTTTATAACTTTTAGGGATGATTATATAAATTCCTAGAAGGATTGTAAACATATATATAGAGGTTCTCGGGGCTTCCTAATGCATCTTGAATGTATCTTGATGTGATCAAGGGGATATTGAGTCTTAGAACATCAAGAGGTGAACAAAAGGATCAAGGTTGAGCAAATTTGGTGTCAATTGTGTTTTAGATGTGATTTAACATATTTGGGAATTTTGTTGTGAGTTCATGAGTGATTGTTGTGCAATTATAACTAAGAGAATACTGTGATAGTAAAATATGAGCAAGTTCTTGGTGGACGTAGCCAACATTGGGTGAAGCACATTAAAACTTGTCTTGTATTCTTTTGTGCATTGTTTATACATGTTGTTATATTTTTTGCAAGTACAATTCTGCTAAATAGTTTCCTACAACAGTGATTTAATTAATTGTTTCACATATTTGTTCATTAATTCCTAACATAAATGATTTTTGGATTTTCTGGGGGGGTATCGATATAGATTAAAAGTTCTTCAATTATAACTCGTCAATGCTGAGTTGAATTTTGCACAAGCTCATAAATGGACATTTTTATAGGATCTTGTTGAAGGTTTTTGATAATGGTATTTTGTAAAAAGTGGTGGATTGTGTATGTGAAGTGGCAAGGATGGATACCTTAGCCTTGGCAGGATGTGTTGGATTACATGAATTAGGAGCGAATGTGATGGAGGCTTTGGACTTGTTTTGACCATTTCGAGGAGGGGAAGATATGTGAGCACAAACTACGCATGTGTGCCCTGTAACATGTTTTCAGTTAGTAGACAAGGTGGATGGATGTAATGATTACAGGGTTCCTTCTAAGGATAAAATTCTCCATGTGAAGGATGTGATGATCAAAGATGTGGTTATCATATTTAAGGTTTTGAGAATAGTGACGGTAAATTACATGCTTTCAAATCGTTACAATGATGAAATGACGGGATAATGACAAAATAAGATATTTGATGTGACTACTGTCATAACGGTTATTGTGTTAACAATAGAAAGGTTACAAGTGTAAGGAATTCAAAGGTTATTTTTTATGTGAACCTTCAAGGGAGGCTAAAAGGTAAGCTCCCAAACCATATTTGTGAGTGATGACATATGAACCGATCCAATTAGGTGCAAAATTTCCACGTTTACTCCTTTCCAAAGTAGTGAAATTTTGATTTTATTTGAGAATGAGATAACCTATATTTAAAGCCACATTTTTCAACATGTTTTTTATACATGCACTTGATGTGATCTTGATAGACATCATGATGTTCAAGAGCTATTAGGCGTCATTCTTGACGATAATCCTCATCATGGATAAAATTTCTGAGGGATACGTGGAGTGATGAGATTTGAACATCAAGGGGTAAAAATTCCTCAGAGCCATATCCTAGAGAAAAGGGAATAGTAATTCTAGGAGTGTGGATGCTAGTTCAATAAGCCTAGAGAGCAAACACGATCTGGATATGCTAATTCCTGACTGCTTGATCAACGGTTTTCATAAGAACTTTGTTAAGTGTTTATTTAGAATCCCCGGTTTGGTCCATTTTCTTTTGGATAATAAGGTGACGAAAATCTTAGTTTGATGTTGAGTGTGTCACATAATTTCTTAACGTCTTTATTCTTGAAGGATTTTCCATTATCATTGAATAGTTTGTAAGGGATGTCGAAATGACATATGAAATGCTGATAGATGAAATGAACAATTTTGTTAGATTTAGTAGAGACCAAGGGAATGGCCTCTACCCATTTAGTGAAGTATTCATTGGTTGTGATGATAGAGTGATGTCGTTGTGAAAAACAAGGGTTGATGAGGCCAACGAGGTCTAATCCACATTGTGAGAAGGGCCATAGATCTTGAGTGGGATGTAAAGCCTACCTAGGAATGAGAGTGATATTAGAAATTTGTTGGCATTTAACATATTTTCTTGACATACGTGCAACAATCTTGATTGAGAGTAAGCTAGTAGTAGCCCATTTTAAGGACGTGCTTAGCGATAATCATACCGTTAAAGTGTCCTCTACATATGTTGTCTTGGACTTCTTTAATGGATTTAGTAGATTCATGAGATTTGATGCATCTTAACAAGAGGCCATCAAATCCACACTAATAGAGAACACCACATATGATGACATTTCAGGTAGTGCATTTAACGAAATATCCCTCAACATTTTTAGATAAGTAGGAGGGAATTTTTTTTCTGAAAGATAATCAAATGTTTGAGTGTACCATAGGTCTGTTGGATTGTTTTCAATGATATTAATCAAAAGGAGATAATTGTTGAGGGATGATTTATCAAGTCTATTTATAATGACAAATAATTTAGAATTTTCTGTTGATAGAAGGATGAGGGATGCAAAAGAGGCCATGGTGTCCGTGAATTTTTTATAAGATCATAAAACGGTTTAGATGGTGTAGTGATCAAAAGCTTCTAAGAGGAATTTAACAATGGTTTTATATTTTTGTAGAATCTCATTTCTACATTGATAAATTCCTTAGATATGGTTAATGACAAGTTGTTGAGTCTCCGTAGATGTCCAAGATTTAAACCACGAAAGACTGTGAAAAATCTATCACAGTTACTGATTATTAAACCTCCTATCTTGTAAGATTATTTGATCAACAAATATTGGAAAATAACACAACTGTAACTTCACAAATACAAACACATAAAAAATACCCAACAAGGTGAACACAATATTTTCAGACAATTGTCCCTGGAAAAACCCCCTAGGGAAAACCAGTACTACAGATGAGAAATATATTAAACTTTAGAAAAGCAAGAGATACAAATACTTCTTGCCTCTTACTGGCAGAGCTCCGACAATCTCCTAATCCTCCTGCTCATATTCCTCCACTGCTATCTCCAACGCTATCACTGCGCCCTTGCTAACACTGCAAGACTACTTGCTAACACCTCAAGTTTCTCTAAAAACTTCCTTGTTACGAATGACCCAATGACCCCCTTATATACTACTCTCGTTGAAAATCAACGGCCGAGATTAATACAAATGAACGGCTGAGATTAAGACAACTCAATAACCATTAACAACCTTGGTTATGAGGTGTCACCTAAAAGGAGTCAATATTAAATAATAATTGGTTTTATCCTAACAATATTTGTTTGACAAAAACAACTATTTTTCTAATTTCTAGGCCAGAACGAATAGCTGTCCAAACTACCCATAACTAATGTTGCTATATTTGGGTGAGGACAAACAGCTGTCCAAGCTACTAAGACTAACACTCCCTCTTAGTGAGGAAGCTGTTGTGCATGACACCCAACATCTCTCTGAAGAAGATGAATTTTGCCTTCCCCAATGCCTTTGTTAGAATGTTTGCTACCTGTTGATCTGTAGGTACAAACTGTAGCTTAACAACCCCGCGCTGTACACAATCTCTGATGAAGTGATACTTGATGTCTATATGTTTTGACCTATTATGAAACACTGGATTCTCAGTCAACTTGATGCAACTCTAATTGTCGCAGTGTATCACCGTAGTCTCAACCTTCTGACCAAACAAAGCTACTAGCAACTTCCGAAGCCATATAGCTTCACATGTTGCCATGCTGGCTGCTATGTACTCTGACTCTGCTGAACTCAGAGCCACAGACTTCTGCTTCCTGTTGAACCAAGATACAACTCCTGATCCCATACTGAAACAACACCCTGAAGTGCTCCTCTTATCCGTTGTACTACCTGCCTAATCTGCGTTAGTATAGCCCATCAACTTGATTCCTTCACCTCGATCATATCTAATTCCATACTTGATTGTACCTCGCAAATAACGCAACACATGCTTTGCCGAAGTCCAATGCACTCTCTTTGGCTCAACCATGAACTGACTAAGAGAGTTAACTGCAAAAGCTATATCTGGCCTAGTATTGACCAAATACATGAGAGAACCAATCAACTGCCTGTATAAGGTGGGATCTACATCCTTCTCCCTGGATGTGTCTACCTTCCTCCAATTCATGATCATGGGTGTAGACATGGCTTTGCAATCTTCCATCCTGAACCTTTTCAAGATTTCCATGCAATATTTCCCTTGCCCAAGGAAAATCTCTCCATCTTTCTGCCATACCTCCATGCCTAGAAAGAAGTGCATAAGTCCCAAATCCTTCATCTCGAACTCCGCTGCAAGATCCCTCTTGCATTCTTCTATGAGCCCCAGTGAACCTGTAAGAAACAAGTCATCTACATATAGGAAAAGAATGAGAATCTCACCTCCAACTACCAAGTAGTAGAGATTAGCATCTGCCTCACTCTTCACAAAGCCCATTTCCTGCAAGTAACTATCAATGCGCTCATACCACGCTCTGGGAGCCTTCTTGAGTCTGTAAAACACTCTCTTCAATCTACACACGTGGGTCTCTTTGTTGTGTGCTACAAAGCCTTCTGGTTGTTCTATGTATACCTCCTCTTTCAACTCACCATTAAAAAATGTTGTCTTGACATCCATTTGATGGATCTGCCATCCCATCTGTGCTGAAATTGAGATTACAGCTCGTATAGAAGTATACCTGGCAACTGGAGCAAATGTGTCCTCGTAGTCTATTCCCTCTTTCTGGGAGAACCCCTTTTCCACGAACCTTGCCTTATATTTCTCGATGCTACCATCTGCACCGTGCTTGATATTATAGATCCAGTGTGATCCAACCATTGCCCTATCTGTTGGTCTAGGCACTACCTACCACACATCATTATGCATAATTAAAGTATACTCCTCAACCATTGCTTCTTGCCACACTTGATGTTGTGCAGCCTCCTAATAGCTAGAAGGTTCACTATCTACCAACATACTAACTAATGCAACATAGTCAGCATACCTGGCTGGTGATTTCCGTTGTCTATTACTCCTCCTAGGAGTACCCACTAACTCATGAGTATTCTTCTGTGTCTGTTGCAGATCACGGTTCTTGCTGCCAACTATAGAGGATGAAATATCAACCTCCATGTCTTCTTGATGCATCTCTTCTTGCACCTGTTGCTCCATACTTTGAAAACTCTCTCCTCCTGAGTCTATGCTTGTACTAGTAACTGTACTCAAGCTTTTCTGCCCTTGACTCGATTGAGTGATCCTTGGAGCTTCTGTTGGCTTCTCACTCTGATCATCTTTTTGGAAAATCTCTAGACCTTCTAAATGCCTTTTCCTCCATGAACTTTACATCACGTCGAACAATAATCCTCCTAGTCCCCGGAATGAATATCCGATATGCCTTTGAGGTTTCACTGTACCCCACAAAGTACCCTCTCTCCGCAATCTGATCTAACTTGGTACGTGTATCCTTAGGAATGTGACAATATGCCAAACTACCAAAGATCCTAAAGCGACTGACATCTGGCTTCTTCCCAGTGAATGCTTCCTCTGGTGTCATCTTCCCTATTACCTTATGTGGAACTCTATTCTGTATGTATACTGCTGTACTGCATGCCTCTTCCCACAGATAATGGGGTATATCCTGGTCATGCAACATAGCCCTTGATGCCTCCGTTATAGATCGATTCTTCCTCTCAGCAACTCCATTCTGTTGCGGATTGTAAGGAACAATCCACTCTCTCTTGATTCCTTCTCTGGTATAGAACTCCTGGAACTCATTGCTTTTGTACTCGCCTCCATTGTCTGACCGAAGAAATTTTATCTTCCTTCCTGTCGAATTCTCCACAAGAGCTTTGAACTCTTGGAAGCGACTGAAAACCTCATCCTTGGTCTTCAAGAAGTATATCCATGTCTTCCTGGAGAAATCATCAATAAAAGTAACAAAGTACTCATACCCTCTGAGAGACTTCGTCGACATTGGTCCACATACATCTGAATGTACTAGATCAAGAATGCCCTTGGATCTGGTGTCACTCCTTGGAAAATATGCTTTAGCAAACTTCCCGAACACGCATCCCTTACATACATCATCGTGCTCTGTGTTCACCTCAGGAACACCTGTCACTGTCTCATGAAGTAATTTAAGGGCTCCATGATGGATATGGCCCATCCTTCTATGCCATAGCTCTCCCTGATCTCTAAGATTACTATTGCTCATGAGTGCCTTAGGAATATCAAACTAGAGCCTATAAAACCGACCGCTCCTAACTCCAATAGCTATGGGTGATTTCCAATCCTTGTGCTTGATCAACACATGTGCCCCTCTAAAGAGTACATTGTACCCTTTTTCGTGAAGGGGACAGATACAAAAAATCAAATTCATCCCTAATCCTGGAACATACAACACATCATGAAGGGGAATAATCTTACCACTCTCCCTCTGAAACTAAACAGTCCCTTTCCCAACTGAGTTGAGTTTGGACATGTTCCCCATAGAGATCTGGATACTGGTTGCTCTCTTCCTTATAACTGGAGAAGTATTCTCTAACTCCCGTCATATGATATGATGCCCCACTATCTATGTACCAAATACTCTGTGAGGTTGAGCTAACCATACATGCTATGAATGACAAACTCATCTTCCATTCTACTAGAGAGCTCGGTTGCACTTGATGAAGCCGCAACTTGCTTCTTGCCTTTATTTTCATTCTTCTTCCTTTCTGGGCAATCGCTGACATAGTGGCCAAACTCGTGACAGCCATAGCACTTGATTTTCGAAGAATCTTTCTTCTTATTTTCACCTTGTGAATTTGATCCTTTACTAGACCCCTTCTTTGTTTTCCCCTTTACCTGCTAGGGGCAACAATTTCCTGTTCCACCTCACTTTTCTGACTCTTATTGTTGGCTCCATTGATGAGACTTAGTCTAACCTCCTCCTGAGTGAAATCACTCCATAGTCGATCCCAACTCGGTAAGGTGTCTCGTCCATTGATGACTTCAACAAAGACATCCCACTGCTTAGTAAACCCATTTAGGGCTATTCTCACTAGCTGGTCATCATTTGGTTTATCTCCAACAGCTGCCAATTCATCCTTGACAAGTCTAAGTCTAGTGAGGTAACTTGTGACGTCTTCTCCCTTATTCATCCGGGTTTTCCTCAACTTTTCTCTAAGAATCAGCTTCCGCTTAGTGGTAGCATTCTGGTACAGATTCATAATGGCATCCCACATCGTCTTCACTGTATCTAACTCTGCAATATGTGGAACAATATGATCCTTGACACCGTCAAGAATCATCCTCCTCACCTTGGCATCTTCCTTCTTATATGCTAAGATTTGTGTTGCATCTGTAGGTAGAGGTACAACAGTGGTCACATATTCCTTGATACCATTCTCTTCCAGGAATAGAGAAATTCTGGCTTTCCATACAAAAAAATTCGAGGCTCCATCCAATCTGTCCTGATCTCTTAAACCTGTTGAGGCCATCTTAAAAGAAAATAATAATAATAATTTTGAAGAGGTTAAACTGGGTTTTATAAACCCACACTTTCTTTCACCTAGGGTAAATCTCTTCTACCCGAACTTATCTCTGATACCATGTGAAAAATCTGTCACAGTTACTGATTATTAACCTCCTATCTTGTAAGATTATTTGATCAACAAATATTGGAAAATAACACAACTGTAACTTCACAAATACAAACACATAAAAAATACCCAACAAGGTGAACACAATATTTTAAGACAATTGTCCCTGGAAAAACCCCATAGGGAAAACCAGTACTACAGATGAGAAATATATTAAACTTCAGGAAATCAAGAGATACAAATACTGCTTGCCTCTTACTGGCAGAGCTCTGATAATCTCCTAATCCTCCTGCTGATATTCCTCCACTGCTATCTCCAACGCTATCTCTGCGCCCTTGCTAACATGCAAGACTACTTGCTAAAACTGCAAGCTTCTCTAAAAAACTTCATTGTTACAAATGACCCAATGACCCCCTTATATACTACTCTCGTTGAAAATCAATTTCCGAGATTAATACAAATGAACGGCTAAGATTAACACAACTCAATAACCATTAACAACCTTGGTTATGAGGTGTCACCTAAAAGGAGTCAATATTAAATAACAATTGTTTTTATCCTAAAAATATTTGTTTGACAAAAACAACTATTTTTCTAATTTCTAGGCCAGAACGAATAGCTGTCCAAACTACCCATAACTAATGCTGCTATCTTCGGGTGAGGACAAACAACTGTCATAGCTACTAAGATTAACAAAGACAAGCAGAGAAAAAGTATGTCTTCTCAAAGAAAATGTTGTATAATATTTTGATAAAGCCCCAGAGCAAACTGTGGTAATTATATACAGAAGCGGGGCCTTGGTTGTGCACCAGTTTTTTTGTGGAGTGAAATGTGTTGGCACGTGTATACGTGTGTTTTGCTCGAGCCCCGCATGGATGATAAATGGATGGGTTATATTTTTATATGGTAGACAACGCGAGATGTCCTAGGATGCCTCATCTGATCGTTCAGATCAAACCGAGTATTTGTCGTTAAATGCGTGCATTGCGCATCTACTAATTGGCCCATATTTTCTATAACAACATCTAAACCACTGTTTTCTTTTCCCTAAGTTCAACAACTTTGTTATTTTTCAAACGTTATTCCCTAATCCAATATATACAATTGGAGCGACACGTGTTGGCCTCTAACGATGTAAGTATGGAGAGATTGTTTACATGATAGTATTATTTCTTTCCACTGGACGCTCTTAGGTCCACGCGCAAGCATTAACACGAATCTTTAGAGGGACTTCGAATAACGATGTAATAACTCAATCACACAAAAAAGGAATGTTTATTACGCACATTATCGTGCTTGTGTTTTAATGCACATTATTTTCTTGGCTACAACAAAGGAAACGATCCGGGATGCCTCGTCTCGCTCCTCGTTCTCTTGAGCACGCGAACTTAGAGCCAACAACAATGTGACTGAGGGGAATGGTTAAGCAACCACATGATCTAGGATGCCTCATCTGATCGTTCAGATCAAACTGAGTAATTGTCATCAAGTGTGTGCGTTTCATATCTGCGAATTGGCCCATATTTTCTATAACAACACCTAAACCATTGTTTGCTTTTCCCTAAGCACAACTTTGTTATTTTTCAAACGTTATTCCCCAATCCAATATATACAACCGGAGTGACACATGTTGGCCTCTAACGATGTAAGTATGGAGAGATTATTTACATGATAGTATTATTTCCATCCAATGGACGCTCTCAGGTCCACGCGCAAGCGTGAACATGAGTCTTTAGAGGGACATCGAAAAACAAGGTAATAACTCAATGGCAAAAAATAGGAATGCTTATGACGCACATTATTTTCTTGGCTACAACAAAAGAATATAAAATATTATTTTCGCTATGCAATAACAATTTGTGATTCCGCTACTCATTGCAAAGAAACAAACCTCCATATAAATCGAAATTTTGAATCTTCTTTTAAATATCTCTATGTTGCTAGCTGTATAATTTGATGAATGTATTGACAAATACAAATTCCCATACAATTTTTTTTAACATTTTATTTTGTGTATATTTCAAAATACAAATCCACATGCAAACTATACAACTAATATTTTGCATATATTTACACACATTATCGTGCCTTTGTTTTTATTTTCTCGGCATAATAAATGCTAACATCTTTCAGCATAATAACAGTTTGAAAATCCAAACAAGTGCAAAAATGGATTTTATGAAATTAATTTTTTTTTTCCATCAATGCGTAGAGCTCAAAAAAATATGCACTTTTAGAGAAAACGACACCTAAAACGGAGCCACAGAATGAAAGCTATGGCACATGCAAGTTTTCGCTGCTACATCTTCCCGGACCCTTTCCAAAAATATCTATTTATTTTAATTTATTATTTTTATTATTGTTATTATTATTATTTAATTTGATTATTTAAAAAAAAAAAAAAAAAATCATCGGTACTAAAACAAAGGACCCTAACAACAAAAAGGGGTTATGCTAATCCTCTAGAACCTAGAATTATAGCATCATTACGCAAACCGTAAAATTGAGATTTCGTTACGCCAAGAAGAGAAAGCCCGAAAAGACACTAAGGGGTTCCCACAATCCACGAGCAAGAAAAAAGACGATACAAGGAGGTATGATGTAAAGAAGAGATACTAATTTGACTTCGAAACAAGGTCGAAGTCAATTATCGGTCAACAAAAGCACACACACGTTCAATGTTTAGCAACCGGGCCAACGAAGCAAGAATCAAGATAAACATTGAACGGGCATTACAACATTCATGTTAACATGTTTCTTCATACAAGATCATTCAACCCACATCTAAAATAGAGTATTCCCATTCAAACACTAGTTTTCTTAAGCAATGCACATCAACATATTATACCTTACCATAACACAATAATACATCTTAAACCCCATATCATGAATGAACACCCACAAATAGAGGTATATGTATATTTCCTTCAAATCACATACAAGATTACATTTTTACAAGATTACTTTCTAATCTTACAAAATCTAGGGGATGACATCTCTAACTTACTCTCTGTATTTTTGGTGATTGAATCAAGAAATTAGAAGAGGTAGTCCTGTTATAAAATTGAATGGTATTAGATTCATTGGGCACGTGCAATCTATTCATAGCCTTTGCATGAGAATCCTTAACATTTATCTTTTCCACCATTTAGCATTTCTATCATGAGGATTGAGGGAGAATGGAATCCTTCCTTCTCCAAACCTTTCTAATTTCCTTATTTCCCTTGAAAGAAACTAGAGAGTGATATGATTTGTAACAAAATAGAAAAATAATGTATGAATCTTTAAAAATAATTTGTTTCTTCCAAAAAACATAATTTGGTAAGTATATTTTGAACACAACTACGTAGCGTAGTCATGATATCTATGTCGTGATGATTTAACAATTGGTTCTAGCCATGGGATTCTGTGGCTCATTGGGCAATACAAGGACTTGCTTCATTATGTCGAAAATGTGGGATTTATTTTCATTTTACGGTCACCCTGATCATAGGATTCTCCCACCCATTGATATAAATGTGGCCCCTTTCCCCATTCATTCTATAATCAACAATCAAAATGTGCTTCGAGATTGTGTTGGGTCTAAGTTTTGTTTCTTGCTTCGCGAGGCTACTACTCGCATTAGTGGTAATGTTGGTGGCGGTGCTCACGATGGGGATTGAGTTTGGAATTCATTGGTGTTTCTTCCTCTTTTGGCATGTTGTTGTCCTGAGTTTTAGCACTGGTTCTTCTTTTCTTTTTTGGGCTTCCTCTTGCTTGCGCAGTTCTTGTTCCATTCTGTGTCGACCTTTCTCTCTTGGTTCCTTTCTTCCCTGGAGAACCTTCAATTTCCGCTTTTCTCTTCTCTTTTTGTGTTTTCCATATTTTTTGAGTATTTTTTTTGGGTAGGGCCCCTTAACCCTCTGGTTCAAATCTCCGGTTAAAAGTGTTTTAAAAAAACATCGCACACCTCACGTGTGATTTCTAGTTTTACATACATAGATACAAATAATAATAATTCTAAGAGATCAAACGAGAAAATTGGACCTAGAGAACCAAAATAATAATTAAGGGAGTGGAGAAGCCAACGAAAAAAGGTAGAAGATTCTAGCACTTGGACCCTAGTTCACAAGTTTATCACCATTTTGTCTCTGAAGGTTCGTTCTCCTACTATAGATCTTGGCCAAAAAAATTCCATTTTTACCAATGCTTTTTATTTCAAATATATTGGAAATACACACCCCCCTACAAGTATTCCAAAGTATCAAGCATGAATGCCATCATATGTGGAGCTTTCCATGATATAATGTTATTTTATCTCAACCTTGTCTAATGTGCAAAAAGGCATCCTCTCTTCTCACTCTTTATTCGTGATTTTCCACCTCTCTATTTCATAGCGAAGTTGGTGTGTGATCTTATTCTCAATTGAGCTATGAGCATGTTCATTGATCATATTCTCAATTGAGTTATGAGCATCTTCACTCTCCATTTTATTTTTGTTTTTATGTAGTTTTTTGGCCATGCTCGTAGGTGGGGTTGAACTCAAACATGGAACATTGTGTTTTCCTTCCTATTTGCTTTGTTCATATGCCTAACTTAAAATTTTCATGAGCACATAATTCTTTATCTCTTGGTTGGTCACTCAACATTCATGCATGTTAATATCCCACTTATCCATCCATGTTTTGTTTTGTTTCATCCACATCATCTTTATTGTGTTTATCTCTTCTTGTATTGTTGCCTTTGGCTACATATCCTCCTTCGTGTTACCTATTTTTTTTTATGTATTTTAGGAAACAAATCATAAGAACAACTTCTATTGGGGAAATACTTGTTTCTACTAGGATTATCTCGTATGGACTTGAAGATTTGATCTTAAATGTACTTGTAATTAAGCATTTTTAGATCCTCTTCATTTTCCTCCACTTTAGAATTGACATACTGTTTGGCCAAACTTCACATTCATATAGCACCATTGGAACTATTAGTAGCCCAAAAAAGACCCTAGTTCTATTCCAATCCCACATATTAGCATCCTTGCACTTGTTTGGAAGATAAGATAGTATGATGCTCTCCACCCTCCTTGGATTTTTTTTCTATGCACGTTTCCTAGTTGAGCTTACTAGTGGAATCAAGCCCTATGTACTTGTATTTTGTGACTCTTTCAAGTGGGATTCCTTTAAATAAGAAGCTAATATGCATATTTTATTTTTGATGAGAGAAGATAATTATCTTAGTTTTACTAGTGTTAACTTGCATCCTCACCTCTTTACAAAAACGTTCTAAGACTTTGAGATGATCTCTTAGGCCTTGAGTTGTAGTTGCAATTAAAATAAGATTTTCTGCAAGTAGGATTTTTATTGCATGTGTAG
Source organism: Taxus chinensis (assembly GCA_019776745.2). Classification (NCBI taxonomy): domain Eukaryota; kingdom Viridiplantae; phylum Streptophyta; class Pinopsida; order Cupressales; family Taxaceae; genus Taxus; species Taxus chinensis. Next base: position 759,539,715 of record CM034153.1, read on the forward strand.
CTATGTGGACACCACCCCCAGCATATCCATTCATTCTTCAAGTTTGTGAATATAGAGACCAGATAAGGTGGGTGAAAAATCATTATTTAACTCCTATATCGCTACTGAAGCTTTTTGATAGACCCATGTGCATTTTAATATTTGCCGTAAATTGCTCCAATAGCTAATGAACTATTGCCATGTATTCTTATAGAACTCCAAGTTCCTCCATCGATCCCCATAGCTTGCCTCTAGGGACATTGTTAAACACTTTCCTAAAGTCAAAAACTAATAGAAGAATTCTCCTTTTTCATCCCAATTTTTTTGATAAATTGTCTAAGAGTGATGAAATGATATATTGTTGAATGCTTTGGTCTGAACTCCACTTGCCATTTTGTCCTATGTCCCATTTTTTCATCCCATTTGTTTATTTTGTGCTCCACCATGCTTTCGAAAAAATTTCCCATGTAAGAGTTGACCATAATATTATGTATTTGGATGTCAGTGTAGGCTATTCTACCCTTAGTGGTTTTTCTTACACATAGATTTCGTTTGCTTAGGTTGCATGGGTGTTTTTCCAACTACTAGTGTGAAAAGGGGTATTACCCAACTAGTTTGTTGTTGGGTCCTTTTCGCACTTGTTCATAAACTTATTTTGGGGTTTATTCCTCCTTTTGTCATTTTGTGCGTGGTTGGGTAGGTTTGGCCTCACTCCACAGGATCATGACACTTGTCACAATCCTATTGTATCTTGGGTGAGGTTGTTTCTATATATTGAACCTCATGCACCTTATTTTTTAATGGAGATGGAACTTGTATATTACATCGTCCTTTTGTGATTTCTTTATTATTACAACTACATAATGCATTCGTTGAGCCAAAATCCTTGCACACTTTGATATGGTATCAAAGTGAGACTAGTATATGTTTGTCTAGTTTTTTGTTGTAAAATCTTTTTGAAATCTTGAAATTATTTACATGAACCCTATATTCCCTAAGTATTCTCTTCTCTTGCATCCATGGACAATATGAAGAATAAAAAAAGAACGAGGGTAATTGCCTTTTGATTAGTGCATTCGGAGGTTGCTTTTTGTATGTACATTTTAAGGAAAATGGACCTCAAAATTACATCTAGAATGTTCCAAAATCTATAAATTACCTATTAAATCATTAAAAAATGATATTTTAATCAAAATCTCAATTTTTTGGATTTTTCTCAAGCTTTATAGTCAAATTTGTATAACGTGTTTTTTGACTTTTTTGGTATTTTTCAACTTTTTCTGAGCTACAAAGTGAATTTTTTTGCTAGACAGATCTAAAATAGGGGAGGAGGCCAGGCGCTACTAGGGTTTTTGCTTGCATGTTTTTGCTCGTGTTATCTTTTTCCGTAGGTCTTATCAAGCTTGTATCATGTCACTACTAGCTTTGATTTAATCTCATAGTGCTTTGGACACTTATTCCGCCCGTTTTGGGCGGCACTTGCCTTTATAATGGCCTCTAACCCTCCAGTTACAACATATGTTGCAAATGGTGGTGAAGATAGCTCCCAAATGCGTGAGGAAATTCTTCCCAAAATTTTATGATGATGTAATGATTTCGAAAATCCACCAGATGTTTATATTGATATTGCTTTTATTGAACTTATTATTTAGTTTTATCGAAATAATTGCTTGATAGCATATTAATATGGCTGCATCCCATCTGAGTAATATTTACAGACCTGGATTAAGAAAAATTGGAGAAAATCAGCATCCAGGTTACTGGTGTTCGAAGTTTCACCAAAGTGTTTTATTTTTTTACTTTTCATGAGTCGTTGAAAGCCCAACTTAATCTTGAGTATTCTACATGTTGGTATATCGGTAACACTTTGCTTATTCTGTCGAAATGGACCCACGAATTCAGTCCATCCAATCAGGTCTCTCTTTGAGTCCCTGTCGAGGTGGAGTTATGGGCCTTCCATTACAACTTTGGACTTTTTTGAATGAAATTATTCGACCCCCTGGTTGTGTGATTTGTCACGAACCTGATCATTTTTTATGCATGACCACATAAATGGGTTTGTGTTGAGGTTGATTTAGCTTCTATTCTGCGGGACCACATAGACATTCAAGTCAGGTTCATGCGTATCTCGCAGAAAAATTTCTATTTCAACCTACCAAATATTTGCTTTCGCTATCAAGCCACTGATCATCACATTCGATATTGTCCTCTTTCTCAATGTTCTAAACCTACTAACTCTCAACCTGCTTTTGGTTCGTAAAAGGTTGTTTTCGAGGAATGGAACATAATGGCTAATAAGAAGGGTGTTGGTGGTAAATCCGCTTATGCGGCTCCCCCACCATCCTCTAGGCAATAGTATGCTTCGGTTTCCTCGCCTCCCATGCCACCTCAACAAGCTCAACTAGCTCAACCTTCTCTTCCTGAACAGAGCCAGCTAACTCTGTAAAATAGAATTTTGGGATGGTTGTTACAACATCGTCCTCCCAACGTCATTCACAGAGTCCTAGAGAGAACATGGGGGAGGCGGTTGGGTCGGGTGGGCCTAGGCGCCGCACCAACTCGACAGAGCCACTCAGTTCAAACCAGCTTGTTTTTCTTTCCAATAGTTTGGCATCTTAAGCTCAACAGATGTGTTGTGGGATGAACAAGAAGAGGAGTTGGTCATGTTTGACCTTCCATGAATTGTCTCTTATGGAATGTTAGAGGTCTCACAAAATCCTCTCAAAAATATTATGTGAAACATGCTTGTCAGTTAATTGGTAGTCTTGTTATTATTTGTTTGCAAGAGGTTGAAATTATTGGTTTCCTTCTTCAGACTTCCTTAATGTGTATTTTGTCAAATTACATGCATTAATTTTCTTCTCATTTGGAAGGCAAAGGTAGTGTTTCAATTTCTATGTCTCCTAGATTTTCAGTCATGATAACAACCACAGATCACGATCTTGACAATCGACCCTTTTGGATTATTTTGAATCTTAATGGTTTTTCATTCGGTGTATTAAATCTTTATGCACCTAATGATGGCCTGGAAAGGTCGACATTATGGCGTTGGTTAGGTGACAATTTACCCCTCGTTTATTGGATTTTCTGTGGAGATTTTAATATGGTTGAACATCCCGAGGACAAGATGGGGGCCCTTCCTATGCGTTAGTGCATTGGAGAGTAGGAAGCTTGGCTTTATTTTAAAAACATGTGGAGCATTAAAGACCCTTTTTTAATACGTGGAAAAAAATTTACTTCTCAAAATTAGTTTATTTGGTCCAATTTTCGAGAGGGACCCGCACGTGTTCTAAAAAGGCTCGATTGTGTCATGATTTTTCAGGATCAAATCTTTGAGCTGGCATCCAACGGTTATTCTTCAGTCACCACCTAGCCAGATATTCTATTGTCAAATCATTCCCCCATCTCTTTTACGATCACGTGGAATGGGGCAACTCTCAAGGTGTCAAACATGTAATTTTATCTAAATGTATCTCTGTTGAGTAATCTAGGGGTCTTAAATATTATAGAAAAGGTGTGGAATATGGCACCACGTCCACTACTCAGCGCCAGTTGGATTTCTTGATGGAATAAAGATATTCAACAGATGACCAAGTTTCTTCACCATTTTGGCAAACAAGTGGCCCAAGTCCGTAAGCAAGTTGATGTGGCTCTTCAATAGGAATTTCAAAGAATTACCTTGATGCTTGAGTCCTAACCTTTTGATGTGTCGACTCAAGATCGAGTTGCGTAGCTCAGACACCAACACAAAGTTATTGAACAACACAAATCCAAAGGTGTGAAGATTTGTGCTCGAATCCACTGGTTGAAAACTAGTGATCACACGTCTAAAAGCTTCTTCAAATATGTTAGATCCAAGAATGTCAGGGAACAAATCAAGGCTATTTAACTGGATCACTCCCAAGTCACTTCTCTCCCGGAGATTGCTTCAGCTTTTGTGGAGCAATACACCTTGGTATTTCAAGTTAGGGAATATTTGATGAGGGTCATCAATCCTCGCCATTAATAATGTCAATCCAGGTTGGTGTCCGAAGGTTGTATGCATTAAAAGAAGAAAATCTTGGAAAGCAACTACTTTAAACAAAAACCAAACTTGCATAAAATAAATCACACTTGCGGAAATTGAAAGGAACATTTGTAGAAATAAAGTTTGCATGAAAGAAACACACTTGCATGAATTGAAATTGTTGAATTAGAAATAAACATAATTGAACAAAACACCTGCAGGTTCACAAAAAACTACATTTTCACAATACAAGGATAAAAACAATACAACAGAATGAATTAGAGACAAATGAATAAAGATAAACATAAATACACAGATCCATCTTCCTTGGAATGAGTGACCAGCTCGTTACTTGGAAGAAGATTTAAATCATACTTTTGAGATCTTAAAACTACAAAATATTTGAGAGGAAAGAACACATCTTTATTTCTTGGGAGAAAAACATTACTTATCTAAGTTTGGAAGGTTGCATTTATAATTCATGCATCCAACCAACTCCTTATTTTAGGAAATACAATTTAATATTATCTGTATTCCAATCCTAACAACTAAGATCTACATCTCCACAAAATATGGAGAGAGATATATTATTGAAGTCAAATCTTATCTTACTTATTTTAGGAAGATTTTCTCCCAAATATTCTCTGTGCTTTTTGGTAACAAGAATCATAATGATTTTATTCTTCTACATTATTAGAAGGAGGATTTTTCTCAAAATATGATTTTGACCAAATACCTTTCTCATATTTTCCATTTGACTCTGTTGTTTTTTATTGTGGAACTTTTGACGTTTGTTTGAGGAAAGTAAAACCTGTAGCAAATCTGAATGAGTTTTTTGTTAAAAACATTACTATGAACAAAAAACTCTCTTCATATTTTCCATTTGACTTTTTTGTTTATGTTTATGGAACTTTTAGTGCTCATCCGATACACTTTTTCTCAGACTATAGCTCACTAAAAGTTAGATCTCTCTTCATTGGTAAAACTTGTCGAAAATATGAATGAGGTTTTTATTAAAAAAATTGCTATGAATAAAAGCCTCTCTTATATTTTCCATTTTACTTTTCTATTTCTGTTTATGGAACTTTTAGTGCTCATCTGATACACTTTTCCTCAGACTACAACTCACTAAAAGTTATATCTCTTTTCATTGGTAAAACCTGTAGCAAATCTGAATGAGGTTTTTGTTAAATACATTGCTATGAACAAAAAACTCTCTTATATTTCCCATTGGAATCTTTGAGTTTTCACAATCCCTCAAAAACTGTCATTCCATTGATGCAAGTTCCAGAACTAAAGTTGTCATTCCTTTTATGCAAGTTCTGGAACTAAATATGATTTGTCCACGAATTGATAAGTTCTTGAACTAACTGTCATTAAATTGATACAAGTTTTGGAACTAAATTTCTGAGTTCCGGAACTAAAGCTGCAAGTTCTGGAACTAAACCTGCAAGTTCCGAAACTAACTCAACGAGTTCCGGAACTAACTCTACAAGTTCCACAGCTAACTTAAAACAACTATAACTTTTGCATGCGACCTTGGATTGAGATGATTCTTGTTTTGAACTTGCATAATTTTTTGAGAGGAATCTGAATATGAAATGAGATTTGATTTTAAATTTAATAATCATGATCAATTCCACTTTTCGCAATACTAGCATTATCTTTCCTTTATGGCCTACATACACAAGACTTTGCATCTTTTCCCAAATAATCAATAGGATTAGTCAACAAGATAGATAACCAAATATTTATAAAGAATGAAAAAGATATATATCCTATACTCTATCTTAAGAAAACTATAATTTCCTAGATTACATTTAAATCCACTTTCAAAGGTAACTTGGAAGGACAAAATAATGGTAATTTATGGGATATTTTTGGTTTCATCAATCTTTAGCTGAAAATAATGTTTCTCTTCAACAATGCATTGAGATGGTTCCTTGTAAGTTGAGTCAGCATGATATGAAGCATTGTGATGATTCTCTATCTGTTGAATAGCTTCATAGTACCCTATTTTGTCTTGTTGATGACAAATATCTAGGCTTAGATGGCTTCCCATGTGAGTTCTACAAAGTTGCTTGGCATTTTATTTTTCAAGATTTATTAAAAGTGTATCAGGAGGCTCTTTAGAATCAATCTTTAGGTAGTATTATTAACAAAGGAAATATCAAATTCATTCCTAAATTTGGGAACCTGGAGGTTATCACTAATTGGATACCTATCACCCTTCTTAATGTGTCCTATAAGAATCTGGCTAAGGAACTCGCTCTTCGTATTGACCCCTACTTCCTAAGATTGTGCGTCCTAAGAATACTGGTTTTGTTAAAGGGAGGTACATTCTGGATAATCTTATAGCTGTTTGGGAAGGCATGGAATGGGCTCGAACTTCTTTGTAATGGGTGTTGTTTCTAAAATTTGACTTGAGAAGGCCTATGATCTTATTGAGTGGCGTTTTATTCTTCTATGCTTCAGGCTCTGGGATTTGGCACTTTTTTTCTCGATGCAGCTCATACTCTTTTTGTTGATTCTTCTTCCTATCTCACCATTAATAGATGTCAGTCATCTACTATTATGTTATATCATTCTATTCAACAGGGGTGCCCTCTTGCACCAACACTCTTTGTTCTTGATGTTAATGCAGTTGGCTACCTTATCACCAACAGAGTGGATCAGGGTCATATTCGGGGGATTTATCTCCTTGATCATAAAACCCATCTTTTCAATGGACACTTTGTCAATGACTCCTTCCTCACTCTTGATGAATTGAAACAAAAAATTCAGGAGACCCTTTCTTTCCTTGACATTTTCTGTCTTACTTCAAGGTCTAAAATTCAGCTTGCTAAATCTTTGGGTTTCCGCCAAAGTTCCTGGCCCATGTCAGATTGATTGGCAGTTTACTCATGGAAATTGATTCAGTAAGGGGAAATATGTTAGGTTTTGGGGATCCCCTTTACCTTCGACAGTGATTCTTCCACTTTGTCGCAGTTTGTGATTGATCGTGTTGAGTAGAAAGTGCAAAAATGGGTCTCCTGACCTTTATCATTTGCTGGGAAATTTCAACTTTGCACTAAGATTCTAGCAACTACTCAGGTTTATTATGTTTCTTGTTGGTGTCCGTCTTAGACTTCCTTTGATAAATTAGCCAAGATTTATCCATGCATCACTTAAAATGGACAAATCAAATCACATCATAGCCATCATATATCAATAATGATAATATTTCATCCACTTCTTAAGCTCAACCCCTTTAATCCTTCAATAAAGTAATCTAAAAAGGATGTGGCGAGTATAAGCTCCAAGATTCCTTCCATGTTGGTCATATTCCTACATCTCTGTACATATATGGGAAACTTACCATAAGGAATCAAAAGAACATAGTTTATCAACTTGACTCACCTACTGTTAAACACTTTAGGTTTCTATATACGGTAAGGATTGAAGGATCAAATGACTCTAGATTGTTTGACGATGAAACTATCTCCTGTTATCAACATCTTAAATGTATAAAATCTAATCGCATGTGTCAAATATTGAAATATAAAGGAAGAGGCCTTTGTCCACGGGAGTAAGAAATATTAGATAATATGTTTGTTGAATAAAACCCACTACATTTTGGCCTAGGGTACAAACCACAAAATGGTGAATCATATAATGACATCATAAATACCTCCTCGATTTTTGGGAAATATTCTTCTAGTGATGAAATTAAAACAAGAGGTGTTGATAGCCTTTAAAAATATCTTTCCCCAACAAATATTTTCACTAAAAAATTCATCCTAACCATCTATTTTAACCCTATTATCCCTCCTTTTATTCATTGGGACTAGAAAGATTCACCTTTCTTCGATTCTTTGAAAAATTTGAGAATGATGGGGCAATCCTTGAATTTATGTGACTCAAAACCATATGCATGTTGGAGATCATAAGAAAGGATTCGAGATAAACCTAGATACTTATGCCTAATTTGGGGAATAAGTGGATTTCCCTAGTCAAAAATAAAAAATAAAAATATCAAACCCTCAGATGAAAGCCTGTATGAGATGATAATGGGTAAAACAATAAAAAATAAAAATAATAAAAATAAAAAATATAAATGTGTCTATTAGTGAAAACCTACTAGAGGCTCCAATGGATGGGGAAAACTACTTGTCCTCTGAATGGGGTGACAAAGAAACTCCAATCCCATATAACACGTAATAACATGACTCTCTTTCCACAAAAAAAACCAAACAACATTGATCACCTCCTTAAAGAGTTTTTGAAGGATATGAAGGAAAGGACATCATCCTTGGTTAAAGATAGAGTTGATATTAATATCAACACTGAAACATAACCAAAATTCCTAAATATAGGGTGTATCCTGACATCTCAATAATGAGGATAATTCACCACACAACTCAAAGAATAAGATGCTATATTTGTATGGTTCTATGTAGATGTTTCAAGTTTGGATCCATCTTTGGTAGTTCACCACCTTGTGGGACATCCTAAAGCTAAATATGTGAATAAATAACTAAGGAGAATGCATCTAAAATTTTCTCTCTTAGTCAAATGGGAACTACAAATTCTTTGGGATGCGAGATTCATTCCCCCTATCAACTACTCTAACTAGATCCCTAACATTGTACTTATCATCAACCATTATAGCCACATTCATATCTACACCAAAAAAATTAGAGATATCAATAAAATATGACCGAAGGATGAGTTTCCCCTTCCCAACATTGACATGATCATATATTCTACAACTGGACATGAAATTCTAACACTTATGAATGGTTATTTTAGATACAAGCAGAACATAATAACACCCTAGGATCAACACATGATTATATTCACCACTCCATGGGGAACATTTTAGTATCAAGTCATGTCATTTGGAATTAAAAACACATACTCCACATATCAATGAGCCATGATAGTGATTTTCCATGAAATGATGCATAACATTGTTGAAGATTATGTTGATGACATCTTCAGAAAATTTAAAACATGGATCAATAATATTGAATTAATATGAATGATTTTTGATTGTCTAAGAGATTACAAGCTTTTCCTTAATTCTAACAAGTCTGTTTTTGGGGTCACAATATGCACACTAATAGGCTTAATCATATCAAAATAAGGTATATAGGTCGACCCAAATAAGGTTCAAGCCATCACTGAAATGCATCCTACGCATACTCTAGAGAAACTAAGAATTTTACAAGGTAAGATTCAATATATCCATTGATTCATCATCCATCTAGCTAATAAATGTAAATCATTCACTCGCTTACTCAAAAAGGGGACAACATTTCACTAGAATCAAGATTGTAAACAAGATTTTGAAGCTCTGAACCAATATCTTCCACATCCAATAGTGATTGTTCCACCAACAACAGGAGACCCTTTAATCCTATATATGCATCGGGAGCTCTATTAGCCCAACATGATAAGCAAGGGATATAATGATTTATATATTATCTCAATATCACCTTGGTATCCTATTAAATTAAATCTACTCTAATTGAATGAGCATGTTTAGTTATAGTGTTTTCTTCCCAAAAGTTATGGCTTTGCATGCTAAATGAAAAGACTAATCTTATAACCAAGATTGATCCATTGAAATACTTACCATCTAAATCAACTTTAATGGGTAGAGAATGGAAAAATGGATTGTACTATTGTGTGAATTTGATATTTAATATGTTATTCAAAAGGCTATTAAAGAGAAAGTGATCACAGATTAACTAATAGAAGATCCCATATAGATAATCAACCATTAACTGTTGGTTTTATTGATGAATTGGTGTCACTCAGATTTCACCCTGAAATCTGCGACTACCCTATCCGAAAAATTTTCGTACTTTTAAAATAATGGGTCATTTGTTGTTTTTATTGCCTGAAAGTTCTTGTATTGCGTCAAGATAATCCCAAAGAGCCATATTAGCCCTTTTCGCCAAATACCCAGATGCCCAAAATTGTTTTATTCTGTCGTCGGGATTTGTCTGCGGGAAATTTGTATTTAATTATTTTGAGCCCCGTATGAGGCTATTTGCGCTCTGTTTTAACTCCGTTATAAGCGAATATGTTATTATTCCTATGTACCAGAAGGTTTTTAACTTATTTTAAGTTTTGGGCTTTATTTGTAACTTTTGGCAATTTTTCGTGTTTTTGTGGTGTCCCGTTCTGTTTTCTGTAAAATTTCTCTGGAACAACTCCTTTGCCGGGTAAGCCCGATTTTTGGCCTGGAGCAGCTGGAAAACATACACGCACATTTTGCCCGGAGGAAGTCGTCATCGGAGGTCTGGATCACTGGGAAAAAGTGAAGTCGTGCACAGAAAAGCCCCTGCGGGGATGGGCGCATTTTTGGAAAACAAAGGATTTAAGCTGCGATGGGAAAAATATAAGCCGCAGGCAGGGTGGGAATTGTATACCTGCCTGGCAGGGTACTTTTTCCCGTGTTATAAAAGTCACTTAAGCTGCAGTGGGAAAAATAGAGGCTGCAGCAGGTGGGAATTTATTGCCTGCCTTGCAAGGTAAAAATTCCCATGATATAATAAAAGGAAAGTGACTTAAGTGAAATCATGGGATTTTAGTGCCTGCCTTGCAGGGTAAAGAATCCCATTGTCAAAGTCAAATCACTTAAGTGGATCACGGGATTTTGGTGCCTGCCTGGCAGGGTAAAGAATCCCATTATGGAAAAATTCTTAAAAATAGAATTACATGTGCAAAAAAGTGCGCCCCCTTTGGTGATGGATTAAAAAGATTAAATTGATTATTTTTAATAATCTTTCTTCTTAAAAAAGTGCGCCCAAGCTTGAGGAGGTCAAAAAGTCAAAGGAGGAATAAAAGAAAGGAATTAAATTAATTAAATTTAATTTATTTAGTGGCTGCCCCCTTCTCTCAAAAAGTGCGCCCCATTTGGGCATTATTTAATGTTTTTTTGAAGCATTAAAACATTAAATTAATTTCTATTTTCAGTGGCTATGGTCAAAGCACACTGTGGGGCTTGAGTGAAGTGCTGTGTGAAGGATTAAATTGGATTAATTTAATTTATTGGATGGTTGTCCTTAAACATGCTATTTTTAAAAGAGAAAAGCATGATTTTTAATTAATTAATTGCCTTTAATTGTTAGGGCAATTATTAATTATAGAATTGTGAAGGTTATATAAGCATGGGCAGCCATATGGATGAATTATTTAATTCACAGGTTAAGAATTGCAGCAAGGAGGAAAAGTGCGCCCCCATTAGAGGAAGGATTTTGCTCAGACAAAGTGCTAACAAAGGCTAAAAGCTTCTAGATTTGGCGCATGCTTTGGAGAAGGTTGATCTTCGTCTGCATAGTTGTTTTCACAGGTGTTACAGGAGCTCAGGTGTTGATTGAAAGGATTCATGCTCTCTTTATGTGCAAATTAAACACCAATTTTTGGGGCAGCAGGCTTGAAAAGTGCAGATTTTTATAATTTAAATTCACTATTCATGCTCCGGTGGCCATTTTTGTCTGAATAAATTGCAGGAACTCATTACAGGTGCTTTATAAAAGAAAAGGAGTTTTTATCAATGTCCAATACATTGCAAATATCCTCCGAATCTGAAGAATTGTCCAGATCTGCACCAGTATTGAAGAAATCCGGCCAAGTTAGAAGAAAAAGAATTATTCAGACAAAGATTGATAAAGCCATGGCGAAAGGAGATGAAAAAGAGAGCACGATGGATTCATGCATTGCTTCCAAACTTTCAGACATAGGAGACACGGATCTAGGCCCAGAACCTCTTTCTGATTTGATTGATAGATCCAGAGCTGGAAAGACTTCACTCATGCGTGCGGTCAAAAGTAGTGGAATTATTCGAGCTGCAGCTTTCCCGTGTACAGCCCAATTGCCAGAGTTTGTGATGGAGTGTGCTAGATCTTATCATCCTTCATCCAGATCAGTGCGTGATGTTGCGGGAAAGACAATAATTCGTTTGGATGCAGAATTCTTTGATTATTGTCTGAAGATTCCAGTGCGAAAGGTGGTGACTTCTATTAGCATTCAGGATGCTGACAGTAGGTGGGAAAAGCATAGAGCTGACTGTGTGAGCATCATGAATAGCTGGTTCATGAAGAAGCCTAGATCCCCTTCCAAGTTCCCGAGAACTCTTCCACGATCCAATTTGGTGCAGGAGGCGGATGATATCGTCAAATTGCTATGCAGGTTGAATGGTGAAGCGAATGCCTACACTTTCCAGACATGGATGTATGCTTTCATCAGGACCATTGAAATCAACAAGGTTGATTCTATAATCAATTGGTCAGAAATTATTAGCAGCAACATCGGTGAGCAACTGCGGAACGTGAAGCGTACCTTCAGCTTCAAGATGACTTCATACTTGGTGTATGTTGCAGCTTCACAGGGTGTCTTTTCAAAGCTGGATAGATGTGGTATTCTTTCCAAGGATCCCATTTTCGAGTGCTACCCACAGCTTACTGTACCTGCGTGCGAGAAGGACTTCAAAGTGATCAACGATGACTTCTTCTACGATTTCATCTGCAGGTTAGACAAAGACTTGAAGACTCACAGGGTAAGCAAGGAAGCATGGGAAGCAGTGTCCAAGATTGGCAGTGTATTCATCCAGTTTGCAGATTTCACATACCTCAGGGTTACGAGCTTTTCAGGTGAACCAATAAAGATGCCAAGGTACCCGAGTGACAGATTGATCGCCATGGAGCTGAGCAGGCAACTTGTGGAGTTACACGACCTTCAGTCGAAGCGGCACAAGTCTACGGGCTTCTTCCCACTCACTGTGGGATATTACAGTTGCATCAGCATTCACAGAGCTCGAGGGATGGAAGCACAAATGTTTTCCGAGTATGAGCAAGAGTTCTTCCCTGCGCGGCTTAATTTCGATCCATTTGGAATAGCTAGGAAGACAATCTCCCAGGAGTACGCACATGTGCCTTCGTTAGAAGATTTCTGGATGAAGTGCAGAAGTGAGTACGAGGTTAGAAAGAAAGATTTCAGCAGGCTATCGGCAAAGCAAGTATTTGACTTTGGACTAGCGCGGATACCTGCGGATCTTAAAGATGATGGGAACGTGGTACTTGACACTTACCATCAAATGGGAGGAGATAAAGCTATACTGCAGGATAGCAATGGCGGCTGCAGCACAATAGAAGAGAGATCCGGAGCTGTGTTGGTGAGTACTTCGAGCTGGCTGCTGACGAAGGGATACTGCCTTGATGAAGTATTGATGAATCAAATCACGGGCAACTTCGGCGCAGGAGATTCCCTCAAACGAAAGCATGAAGGAGAAAGCAGCAGAAGGTCCGAGAAGTTGAAAGTACACAGAAGATCTCAAGAGAAAGAGAAGACCACTTCTACGACCATAGCTTTGACTTCGACTTCTCCAGTACCTAGAGGATCACCAACTATTGCACCACAGCAGCAGGATGCTTCCATGCCTTCATTGAAACCAGCAACGTTCATCTTCTCTCCGCAGCCACTTCGTTCAGCACCCGTTCCAGAGGAGATGTTGAAGCTGCAGATGACGGAGTTCGAAAGAGCTTTGTCCTTGGATGTTTCAGAAGATGGCAGCCATGATACTGTGGCACTTTCTGATGGAGAGGATGCAGAGCGGGAGATGGTAGTGCACTCAGCGACTTCTCACTCTCCGAGAAGTAATTTCTCGGAATGGTTAGCTTTGCAGTTGGTTCCGGAAGCAAGAGTAGAGATGAACTTAGAGGAACATGACTTGCAGCTACTTCAGGATCTGAGCAGAAGAGACAGAAGGCCTAAAGTTGCTAAAGCAACTTCTAGGTTGATCATCAAGGATTCGGGAGAGAAGTTTGCTGAGATATCAATTCCGGCGGAAGGAAAGGTAGAAGAGGAGCTCACGGCAGAAGATGTGACGGTGACCAAAATACCACTCGGTCAAGCTACCACTGAAGGATTGAAGCAGGACACGCAGACATTGCTGGATGCTTTGTTCCTTAGGCTTGACAGTGAAAAGGCGGAGAAAGAAGAGCTGCAGAAGCAAATATCTCAATTATGTGAGATCATAGCCAAGGTTGCTAAACCTTCCGTTCAGCCCATTTCAGCGCAGGTGAGTGATCATCTTATGCAGGAAATGGAAGATGCAAGCAATCAAGTAAAGGCTATTGACGAATGGAAGGATCTGATTATTCGTCAAGCTTCTGTGCAACTTGGGGAAGTGCCAGCCCGCCTAAAGGTTATGAACGATGCAGCAAATCAACTAAAGCAACTGATAGAAAGCATAGAAGGAATGAATACAGTTGCAGAGAGTAACCTGAGTATTTTGGCCGAGATCAACAAGCTGCCGGGAGATGTATTGGTTGCAGAACAAATTGTGCCGGATGGATCAGTCGAGAAGGGGAAGCAGCTAGAGTTTGCAGTATCTTTCCGTTTGGAGATCTGCAGAGTTTTGCTGAAAAGGATGCAGGCGCTTGAGAGTAGAACATCAGATTTACCAGACAGTATCATTTCTTTCACTGAGGAAAGAGTGGATGGAGGTGTTACTTCATACGTGCGGATTGTTTCTAACGAGGTGCATGATTCCCTGGAAAGTTCTCTTCTGATGGTACAAAAGAGAATTGATAAAGCTACCAAGCCTTTCACGATGAACTCTATCAGTAGGCTGGTGACACTGCAGGCAGACATTGCGAGATTTGGGCCAAGTTTGGAAGAAGTGGAAGCATGCAGCAAAGTGTTGAATGAAGGATTGCTGCAATTCAGGACAGAAAAGGAAGCAGTAGCTAAAACAGATGGAAGGATGCTGAATTATATGTTCGACAAGTATATCAGATATCAGAACAAGAAGAAGATGTAGATGTTACAGCTGGCATGACTTCTTCTATTCTTTCTTCTTCTACTTTCTATGTTCCCGGATGAAATTGTAAACTTCTAAGTTATTGGTTTTGCAACCATTACTTGAAGTCATGTGGAACCTTTCTATTAGTTAAGTGATACATGTGTCACTTAAGAAGAAGTTAGTTGAGGATGATTGCCAAATGTCATCTTTACTTGTTGTTCATACTTTAGTTCAGTTTGAGTCTTCTATTTGTACTTTCCCTCCTACATTCTATAAGTAGGAGAAGAACCTCCAGGTTAATCATCGATCAGAATTTGTAAGAAGCAATCTTGTGTTCTAGACTTTGTGCTGAACCCCTGAGAGCCACTTGTTGCAGAGGAATACAAAGAAGCAGGTTTCCGGAGAACTTTGTGTCACGGCGTACTGTGTTTCTTGCTTTTAAATCTTAGATCTTTAAAGTAAACTTTGTGTTATTTTAGATCTGATCTAGAGCTGCCTTTTCTTTATAATTCTGTGTGTTCAAATCTATTAAGTTTCTTCTATGTGCATGCAATTAGCTCTGCTATCTACTAATTGGGATGCACATCTTCCTTACTTCTTCTCTGTAATACCTTGACTTTCTTCTTCTATAATTTTTCCTTTCTTAAACAGCTGCTTACTTGCTGCAGAACTTCTTAGTTATGGTTCATGAACTAAGTGGTTAAAGTAAAACCCCTGATAGATAAAAACACATTTATATTGACAAATCTGACACGGGAGCCTCACCGGTTAAATGAGGGAGATTTATCTCATGACTGCCTAGGTTTGATGCTATGCAGAAAATCTAGCCAACAGTTTTTGGCGACTCCGCTGGGGAACAACTATCTTTGCAGATCAAAGCTTTTCTATTGAAGATCAGAGTGTTTTCCATACAAATCTCAACCTGGCTGAACGTCCATTCACCCGATCCGTGAAGGCGCAAGGAAGGACTGATCATTTCTTCCGACTGCAGGAGCAATTCAATTTCAATCATCCTCCTCAAGTTAGAAGCCGCAGATCTAGTCTTTCACCAGGAAGGAGAGTACACACCCATCCAGATCCGGATCGTATTCAGCATAATCCGGCGGCTGGAATTATCCATCAAGTCTATCAAGTCTACACAAGGAGGAGACGTGCTCAAGCTAACATGGCGCACCAAATTGTACCTGTTCCATGGGGAGTGGCTTTTGGACCTCTCAACTTGGCTCCACCTATGCACGAGCTGCCAAAGGGATCCAGAAAGAATTTTCCAAAATTCTTTGGAGATGGAAAGCAAAACCCGGATGATCATTTGGCAGCCTTCTTCATATCTTGTGGTGTGCTTGCAGTGGAGCATGAAGATGTCTCAGTCAGGCTATTCATTGAGACTCTACACGACTTGGCTGGAGAATGGTTCTATCGGCTGGCTCCTGGCACCATAACCAACTGGACGACTATGCGTGAGCAATTTCTGAAAATATTCAAGCCTGCAGAGGACGCTAGCACATTGATCACCCAACTGACGCAGTTGAAGAAAGAGCCAAACGAGAACATGCGGGACTTTATTGCAAGGTTCCAAAGGATTTTGTATAAAATCCCCACTTCTGCTGCATTGAGCGACGAAAATCAAAAGACGTTTTTTATAAACGCTCTATTGCCTGAAGTTGGATATCAGCTAAGAAGGGCAAGACCTGTAAATTTGCTGGAAGCACAAAATGCTGCCGTGGAGGTTGAGGACGACTTGATCATGGCTGGAAAACTCAAACAACCATCTCACAAAGGTGATGGTGCTTCTTCTAGTACTTCTGATCCTTTGTTGCAGAGATTGGCTAATGACATGCTGCAGATCAAGAAGCAGATCTCTCAAGCAGGGAATGCACCCCCCTCAAGAATAGCTCCTACCCGGACCTTCAATGGTCAAAATCAAAATCAAAATCGAAACAGACTTGCTGCTGCACCACAGCGTTTGGCAATAGAAGCTGCTCCAAGGAATAACTTGGAAACTAATGAAGAGGATCTCGGCATTGATGAATCATTTGATGATGAAGACTTTATAGATCCCGCTGGCGACTCCAATATTGGTTACCTGGACTACGAATCTGATGAGGGCTATTATGAATCTTTTGAAGATTCTGATGGTCACACTTTTGCGGTGTTTACAAGGTCTCAGACGCGCCAAAATGCCGAAGCATCCACAAGCGGCCGGAAAGAGAGAGAAGATCCTGGTCCGGATGTTACTATCTTGAAAAGAGGTAGCATTCTTCCTTCTTCATTAGCGCCCAAGGAGAAATATTCAAATTCTTTCAATTCGCAGCAAAGAACCAACGCACATCCTGCTGAAGCAAGTCAAGCTTTTGACATAATTGATCACATCAAGAGAAACAAGGTCCAAATGTCAGAAGCTGAGTATTTGAGGGCATTTCCTGATCAGCTGAATAGATTGGTCAAATATGTGCAAAGTAATGGTCCTAGCCCAACGAACAATAATTCACGGGGTATCTTGTCAAGTCCAAAGATTACTTTACCTTCAAATAATGCTGCTGCAAGTTCTTCTCCTTCCACCCCTTCTCCTGCTACATCAGAAAGGATTGAGCCATTCTATGTGTCTTTGCTCATCAACGGACATAAGCTAAGAAATTGCATCTTAGATTCTGGAGCTTCCGACAACGTCATGCCTGCTAAAGTTGCTGATGCCTTGGGTCTTACATTGACAAAAACCATTGGAAGATGTTATTCCATGGAAAGGCAAGTCCCTCTTGTGGGGCAAATCAAAGATGCGCAGGCAGTACTTGCTTCCTTTCCAGATAAAAGACTGAAAATGACTATCCTTGTAGCAGACATTCCAGTCTCTTATGGCATGCTATTGAGTAGAAATTTTTGCAAGGAGCTGGGTGGAGAAGTGAAGATGGATTGGTCTTGTGCGCACATACCAATCAAAGGAGTAAATTAAAAGCTGGAACCTGAGAAGAAATCCAAGTACACAGTATCAAAATCTGAAGATCCTAGATCTCAGATCTTGTTTCAGGAATCGGATCACGGAGTCTATTACCTAGAAATGGATAAAGAAGAAATTCAACCGGTGATTCGAGAATCACATCAAATTGATAACAAGATCTGGACTCTGGAATTTGATGGTAGCTGCTGTTCATTTGGATCCGGTGCAGGCATTGTTCTTATCTCTCCTAAAGGGAAAGTGCATGCACACTCCTTCAAATTGATGTTCGAAAATACTAACAATACGGCTGAGTATGAAGCATTGTTGTTAGGTATGGAGCAGGTGAGAACAATGGGAATCAAATTATTACACGCAAGAGGAGATGCTGAGCTGATTGTGAAGCAGATAAGGGGCCTCTACCAAGTCAAAAAAGACAAACTGCGGCACTACAGAGATCGGGTCTACTCTGCTATCCTGGATTTTTCAGCTTTCTCGGTGTCTTACATTCCGAGAGAACAAAATTCAAGAGCTGATTCACTTGCAGTTACTGCAGCCTTGTTGAATCTGGATCAGCCCCCTGCATTCTTTAGACAGGGAGACTACAAGGTGGAAATGGTGTTTCGCCCAAAGGTTCCTGACAACGTCCAGCAATGGCAGGTTTTCAACGATGATACACAGATTGCTGCATTTCTCCAACAGAAAGATAACTTTGAAGAAATCTACTATGAGGGAAGCAATTCACCTCCTAGGCAGACCACTATCGGAGAAATGGATGCTGACGTCTCAGGAGGTCAGGAGATTATCCAACTAAAGGGAAATAAAATTCCCAAAGGCTTGGTATCTCTTGAGGAAATGTTTGATAAGCATGATCAGATGCTTAAGAAAAATGAAGAAAATGAGGAAGGCTCTTCCTCCGACACACAATTACTAAATTTGGGAGCCAGCAATGATCCCAAATTAGTAAATCTGGGTAAGTGTTGTTCAGAAGCTGAAAAGGAAGCTTTCACTAAGTTTCTTAAGAAATACATGGATATTTTTGCCTGGTCCTATCAAGATCTAAAAACATATCAGCCTGCGGAAGTTCAACACTACATCCCACTTAAATCAGAACAGAAGCCTTTCAAACAGAAGCTGCGGCAGCACAATCCTACCATTTCAGGAACCATCTTTGCAGAAATCTAGAAGTTGTTAGATGCAAAGATTATCTATCCCATACACCATTCGGAGTGGTTGGCCAACATAGTCCCTGTAAGAAAGAAAAGTGGTGAAATTAGGTTGTGCGTGGATTTCCGCAACCTTAATCAAGCTTCATTGAAGGATAACTACCCTATCCCCATCATGGATCACACTCTGCAGGTGGTCACTGGATCTGAGATGCTTTCCATGCTTGACGGCTTCTCAGGCTACAATCAAGTCAAGGTGGCTAAGGAAGATCAATACAAAACGGCGTTCATCACACCTTGGGGAACCTTCGCATACCAGAAGATGCCGTTCGCCCTGATTAATGCTGGTGCTACATTTCAAAGAGCTATGGATCTAGCCTTTGCTCATCTCAAAGATATAAGCATAGTTGTGTACCTGGATGATTTGACAGTCTTTTCCAAAGATAGAAGCACACATATTTCTAACTTGGAAGAGGTCTTCATACAATGCCGCAAGCATGGTATTTCTTTGAATCCTAAGAAATCTATCTTTGCTGTAACCGAAGGAAAGCTGCTTGGGCACATTGTTTCCAAAGAAGGAACAAAGATAGATCTAGAGCATGTCAAATCCATTCAGACATTACCTTTGCCCACATCCAAAAAAGGAGTTCACTCTTTCTTTGGAAAAGTGAATTTTCTCAGAAGATTCATTCTTGACTTTGCTGAGCTAACCCGTCATATTTCGAATATGATGAAGAAGACACAAGATTTTAAATGGAGCAGCGAAGGGAAGGAAGCTTTTGAGAAAATCAAAGAGGCCCTGTCGAAAGCTCCAGTCTTGGTTTCACCTGACTTCAGTAGAGAATTTATTCTTTATTGTTATTCTTTTGAACATACCATGTCAGCAATTCTTATGCAGAAGAATCAAGAGGATGCAGAAGCTCCTATTGCTTTCATGAACACGCCCCTTAAAGCCTATGAGTTGAAATACACTCCGATGGAAAAGCACGCATATGCAGTGGTGAAGGCATGCAAGGCATTCAGGTATTATATTCTTTCCTCGCACACTGTGGTTTTGGTTCCAGATACTGCAGTTAAATCTATCCTTACTCAGCAAGAGTTAGGATTATTGAGAGGCACATGGGTGACAAAAGTTCAAGAATATGATCTGGATATTAAACCAACAAAGCTGGTTCGAGGAAGAGGTCTGTGTGAACTAATGACAGAGATGAAAGCATCAGTACCTGAAGCAGATCAGGATGGGATAGATGAAGATTTACCTGCAGTGCTGTTTATAGATTTGGTAGAGGAGTGGTACAGTAACATTGCTTACTTTCTGACGTATGGAGAATGCCCAGATCAACTTTCCAGAAAAGAGAAATGAACAATCAAACTTAAATCCAAAGATTTTGTTCTTTGGGATAATGGTTTGTACAAAAAGGGAATTGATGGTGTATTTCTCAGATGCGTGGATAAAGCTCAACAGGATCAGCTACTACAACAGTTTCATGACATGGCTTGCGGTGGTCATTTCTCAGCCCGAGTCACTGCACACAAGATCCTTAGAGCAAGGTATTACTGGCCCACCCTTTTTCAAGATACTGTAGAATGGGTAGCTAAGTGTCAAGCATGCCAACATTTTGTTGGGCGTGTGAAATTGCCTGCATTACCTCTAAAACCCATTGTGATTGAAGAACCTTTCCAACAGTGGGGTATGGATTTTATTGGAATGCTTAACCCGGCTTTCAGCACCGGTCATCATTACATTCTAACAGCTACTGATTATTTCAGTAAGTGGGTAGAAGCTATTCCTGTGAAGACTGCCACTTCCGCCGAAGTGTGCAATTTTATAAAAGAAAACATCATTGTCAGGTTTGGCGTGCCCAGCAAAATTGTAGCAGACAACGCTCCGAATCTTTCTTCTGAGGAGTTGGTGGAATTCTGCTACACTTATGGGATTCAACTTGTTCATTCCTTAAACTACTATCCACAAGGGAATGGTCAAGCTGAATCTAGTAATAAGAACTTGGTAACTATCGTGCGCAAGCTTGTAACAGAAAATCAAAGGACTTGGCATAAAAAGTTGTTTGATGCATTATGGGCCGATAGGATCACACCAAAGAGGGCGCTAGGCATGTCCCCATTTCAGCTGCTATATGGTCGAGACACAGAGCTGCCTCTCACCTTGGAATTGCATGCCCTACGACTTTCTAAAGCCCTGGAGGATTCCACATTCACGGATGCTATAGATAAAAGAATCATGTACCTGACTGAACTAAGGGAAGTACAAATTCAAGTTGCAGATAGGTTGACAGAGCATCAGAGGAAGGTAAAAGTCATCTTCGACAAAAGAGCCAGGGAAAGAAAGTTTGAAGTTAATGACTGGGTCCTCTTATGGGACAAAAGAAGAGAAACAAAAGGCATGCATGGAAAGTTCGATTCACTATGGAAAGGGCCTTTTGTGATCAAAAAGATCGCCGGAGCAGATAGCTTCATTCTTGCTCATCAGGATGGAGCTGAATTACCGTTGCCTTTCAATGGGCAACACTTGAAGCTATTCCGGACATGAGAAGCAGGGTAAAACCTGTATGTACATAAATAAACCTTTGTTTGTTTTTCCTTGTTTTGTGTTGTGTTGTGTTGTGTTTGTCTGCCTGACCCCGTGCCCAAAGGACAAGATACGAAACCAGAGATGCTGGGATCTCATCTTTTCCCTTTTTCATTCTGACAAGAGAAAAAGATGTCCACAGACGGAGCCAACTGGTGTCACTCAGATTTCACCCTGAAATCTGTGACTACCCAATCCGAAAATTTTTCGTACTTTTAAAATAGTGGGTCGTTTGTTGTTTTTATTGCCTGAAAGTTCTTGTATTGCGTCAAGATAATCCCAAAGAGCCATATTAGCCCTTTTCGCCAAATACCCAGATGCCCAAAATTGTTTTATTCTGTCGTAGGGATTTGTCTGCGGGAAATTTGTATTTAATTATTTTGAGCCCCGTATGAGGCTATTTGCGCTCTATTTTAACTCCGTTATAAGTGAATATGTTATTATTCCTATATACCAGAAGGATTTTAACTTATTTTAAGTTTTGGGCTTTATTTGTAACTTTTGGCAATTTTTCGTGTTTTTGTGGTGTCCCGTTCTGTTTTCTGTAAAATTTCTCTGGAACAACTCCTTCGCCGGGTAAGCCCGATTTTTGGCCTGGAGCAGCTGGAAAACATACACGCACATTTTTCCCGGAGGAAGTCGTCATCGGAGGTTTGGATCACTGGGAAAAAGTGAAGTCATGCACAGAAAAGCCCCTGCGGGGATGGGCGCATTTTTGGAAAACAAAGGATTTAAGCTGCGATGGGAAAAATATAAGCCGCAGGAAGGGTGGGAATTGTATACCTGCCTGACAGGGTACTTTTTCCCGTGTTATAAAAGTCACTTAAGCTACAGTGGGAAAAATAGAGGCTGCAGGCAGGTGGGATTTTAGTCCCTGCCTTGCAGGGTAAAAATTCCCATGATATAATAAAAGGAAATTGACTTAAGTGAAATCATGGGATTTTAGTGCCTGTCTTGTAGGGTAAAGAATCCCATTGTCAAAGTCAAATCACTTAGGTGGATCACGGGATTTTGGTGCCTTCCTGGCAGGGTAAAGAATCCCATTATGGAAAAATTCTTAAAAATAGAATTACATGTGCAAAAAAGTGCGCCCCCTTTGGTGATGGATTAAAAAGATTAAATTGATTATTTTTAATAATCTTTCTTCTTAAAAAAGTGCGCCCAAGCTTGAGGAGGTCAAAAAAGTCAAAGGAGGAATAAAAGAAAGGAATTAAATTAATTAAATTTAATTTATTTAGTGGCTGCCCCCTTCTCTCAAAAAGTGCGCGAAAGACTTCAAAGTAATCAACGATGACTTCTTCTACGATTTCATCTGCAGGTTAGACAAAGACTTGAAGACTCACAGGGTAAGCAAGGAAGCATGGGAAGCAGTGTCCAAGATTGGCAGTGTATTCATCCAGTTTGTAGATTTCACATACCTCAGGGTTACGAGCTTTTCAGGTGAACCAATAAAGATGCCAAGGTACCCGAGTGACAGATTGATCGCCATGGCGCTGAGCAGGCAACTTGTGGAGTTACACGACCTCCAGTCGAAGCGGCACAAGTCTACGGGCTTCTTCCCACTCACTGTGGGATATTACAGTTGCATCAGCATTCACAGAGCTCGAGGGATGGAAGCACAAATTTTGTCCGAGTATGAGCAAGAGTTCTTCCCTGCGCGGCTTAATTTCGATCCATTTGGAATAGCTAGGAAGACAATCTCCCAGGAGTACGCACATGTGCCTTCGTTAGAAGATTTCTGGATGAAGTGCAGAAGTGAGTACGAGGTCAGAAAGAAAGATTTCAGCAGGCTATCGGCAAAGCAAGTATTTGACTTTGGACTAGCGCGGATACCTGCGGATCTTAAAGATGATGGGAACGTGGTACTTGACACTTACCATCAAATGGGAGGAGATAAAGCTATACTGCAGGATAGCAATGGCGGCTGCAGCACAATAGAAGAGAGATCCGGAGCTGTGTTGGTGAGTACTTCGAGCTGGCTGCTGACAAAGGGATACTGCCTTGATGAAGTATTGATAAATCAAATCACGGGCAACTTCGGCGCAGGAGATTCCCTCAAACGAAAGCATGAAGGAGAAAGCAGCAGAAGGTCCGAGAAGTTGAAAGTACACAGAAGATCTCAAGAGAAAGAGAAGACCACTTCTACGACCATAGCTTTGACTTCGACTTCTCCAGTACCTAGAGGATCACCAACTATTGCACCACAGCAGCAGGATGCTTCCATGCCTTCATTGAAACCAACAACATTCATCTTTTCTCTGCAGCCATTTCGTTCAGCACCCGTTCTAGAGGAGATGTTGAAGCTGCAGATGACGGAGTTCGAAAGAGCTTTGTCCTTGGATGTTTCAGAAGATGGCAGCCATGATACTGTGGCACTTTTTGATGGAGAGGATGCAGAGCGGGAGATGGTAGTGCACTCAGCGACTTCTCACTCTCCGAGAAGTAATTTCTCGGAATGGTTAGCTTTGCAGTTGGTTCCGGAAGCAAAAGTAGAGATGAACTTAGAGGAACATGACTTGCAGCTACTTCAGGATTTGAGCAGAAGAGAAAGAAGGGCTAAAGTTGCTAAAGCAACTTCTAGGCTGATCATCAAGGATTCGGGAGAGAAGTTTGCTGAGATATCAATTCCGGCGGAAGGAAAGGTAGAAGAGAAGCTCACGGCAGAAGATGTGACGGTGACCAAAATACTACTCGGTCAAGCTACCACTGAAGGATTGAAGCAGGACACGCAAACGTTGCTGAATGCTTTGTTCCTTAGGCTTGACAGTGAAAAGGCGGAGAAAGAAGAGCTGCAGAAGCAAATATCTCAATTATGTGAGATCATAGCCAAGGTTGCTAAACCTTCCGTTCAGCCCATTTCAGCGCAGGTGAGTGATCATCTTATGCAGGAAATGGAAGATGCAAGCAATCAAGTGAAGGCTATTGACGAATGGAAGGATCTGATTATTCGTCAAGCTTCTGTGCAACTTGGGGAAGTGCCAGCCCGCCTAAAGGTTATGAACGATGCAGCAAATCAACTAAAGCAACTGATAGAAAGCATAGAAGGAATGAATACAGTTGCAGAGAGTAACCTGAGTATTTTGGCCGAGATCAACAAGCTGCCGTGAGATGTATTGGTTGCAGAACAAATTGTGCCGAATGGATCAGT
Organism: Taxus chinensis; assembly: GCA_019776745.2. Lineage (NCBI taxonomy): Eukaryota > Viridiplantae > Streptophyta > Pinopsida > Cupressales > Taxaceae > Taxus > Taxus chinensis. The sequence goes on from CM034153.1 coordinate 759,564,328, forward strand.
CGAGAAGGGGAAACAGCTAGAGTTTGCAGTATCTTTCCGTTTGGAGATCTGCAGTGTTTTGCTGAAAAGGATGCAGGCGCTTGAGAGTAGAACATCAGATTTGCCGGACAGTATCATTTCTTTCACTGAGGAAAGAGTGGATGGAGGTGTTACTTCCTACGTGCGGATTGTTTCTAACGAGGTGCATGATTCCCTGGAAAGTTCTCTTCTGATGGTACAAAAGAGAATTGATAAAGCTACCAAGCCTTTCACGATGAACTCTATCAGTAGGCTGGTGACACTGCAGGCAGACATTGCGAGATTTGGGCCAAGTTTGGAAGAAGTGGAAGCATGCAGCAAAGTGTTGAATGAAGGATTACTGCAATTCAGGACAGAAAAGGAAGCAGTAGCTAAAACAGATGGAAAGATGCTGAATTATATGTTCGACAAGTATATCAGATATCAGAACAAGAAGAAGATGTAGATGTTACAGCTGGCATGACTTCGTCTATTTCTTTCTTCTTCTACTTTCTATGTTCCCGGATGAAATTGTAAACTTCTAAGTTATTGGTTTTGCAACCATTACTTGAAGTCATGTGGAACCTTTCTATTAGTTAAGTGATACATGTGTCACTTAAGAAGAAGTTATTTGAGGATGATTGCCAAATGTCATCTTTACTTGTTGTTCATACTTTAGTTCAGTTTGAGTCTTCTATTTGTACTTTCCCTCCTACATTCTATAAGTAGGAGAAGAACCTACGGGTTAATCATCGATCAGAATTTGTAAGAAGCAATCTTGTGTTCTAGACTTTGTGCTGAACCCCTGAGAGCCACTTGTTGTAGAGGAATACAAAGAAGCAGGTTTCCGGAGAACTTTGTGTCACGGCGTACTGTGTTTCTTGCTTTTAAATCTTAGATCTTTAAAGTAAACTTTGTGTTATTTTAGATCTGGATCTAGAACTGCCTTTGCTTTAGAATTCTGTGTGTTCAAATCTATTAAGTTTCTTCTATGTGCATGCAATTAGCTCTGCTATGTACTAATTGGGATGCACATCTTCCTTACTTCTTCTCTGTAATACCTTGACTTTCTTCTTCTATAATTTTTCCTTTCTTAAACAGCTGCTTACTTGCTGCAGAACTTCTTAGTTATGGTTCATTAACTAAGTGGTTAAAGTAAAACCCCTGATAGATAAAAACACATTTATATTGAAAAATCTGACACGGGAGCCTCACTGGTTAAATGAGGGAGATTTATCTCATGACTGCCTAGGTTTGATGCTATGCAGAAAATCTAGCCAACATGAATAAACTCTAAACTTCAAAGAATTGCTTGTTTGGAAGATTTTTTTATGGATCTGTTACAAACCATTACACCAAAACCTCGAGGCGTTAGTGAAATCTGCACATGAGGATCATAACATCCCTCCACACTTCCGTAGCCTGGACCCCGGCTAGATTTGCGCCCGTATAGCGGGACCACACCCTACCCTATACGAGCCTCGGGCAAACACTGCAATGCCGGCATAGCTACCCGTGCCGGGACTCTAACCTAGCTGGTCGCTCTGATACCAAATGTAACAAACCGTTACACCAAAGCCTCGAGGCGTTAGTGAAATCCGCACATGAGGATCATAACAGGATCTTTCACTCATAATGGTTTGGGAGCAGGTATAATTTTTATCACACTATAAGGATACCTAGTCCCGAAAGCCTTCTCACTTGTATTCCCATACACACAATAACATCATTGAGTATGAATCTCTCCTATTGGGTCTTCAGATCGTAATCCAAAGGAACATTCAACATATACAAGTCTATGATGAGTCCCAATTGGTCATCAAATAAATTAATGATGAATATCAAACAAAGGATAATAAGTTGATCCCCTATAAATGAGTGGTTGATATATGTAAGAATTAATTTCAAGACATCCATTTTGAATAGGTTCCATGTGGAAGTGATGAATTAGTAGACAATATGGCTACAATTGGATCCTTATTTCAGATACCTTAGAAAATGCAACAATTCTAGTTTTTAGTCGAGAAACTTGAGGCATACGATTTTCATAAATTTGAGATGGTATGTGAATTTTTTCCTCCCAAGTCCTCATGATATCAAGACATATACAACTACATCCACAACACCACTTTAACACCTGATTTGACCAAATCCCAAAGAAAATCCTTCATCCAAAAATCCTCCAATTTCACCATCCTTAGAGGCACACTCTATCATAAGGGCTATGATGGAACCCTTTTAAGATGTTTGAACATGGACAAGGCCATCCCAAAGAAAATCCTTCATCCAAAAATCCTCCAATTTTACCATCCTTAGAGGCACACTCCATCATAAGGGCTATGATGGAACCCTTTTAAGATGTTTGAACATGGACAAGGCCCTCCCATAAATCAAGTAATTGCATGATTGAAATTGTGGCACACACACTAGTGGAATATCCCTAGCCTAAAATATCCTACGTGTGGGGTATTCTCGGCCAACCATGGAACACATTTAAACCCCACATTTTCTATAGAGTATTCAATCTCATCATAAATTTAAACCCCAAACCATTTGATGATCACAAATATATCATTATTACTACTAAATACTTCACTAAGAGGGTGGAATCCATGCTACTCACTTATGTCACGAATACACAGATATCCAAATTCATCCTTAATCACATCATTTGTCATTATGAAATCCCTTTCACCATCATTGCAAATAATTTTGAATCTTTATAAAACAAATATTTTTAAAAACTCTGCGTATATTTCCACATCCAAAAGTGTTGGTCCATACCATACTATCCCTAAGGAAAATTTCAAGCAAAAAATAGTAACAAAATCATCCCTAAAATCCTAAAGAAGTTTGTATATGTAGTTTTATCCCACCTTGTGGGCCTACAACACCAAAATCTGTAATCCCACAAGATTCACTCATATTACTTAGTCTTTGACACCAAATCCATCTTTCCAGTTGATATTTAATTGTCATCTCTTTACATATCACTCCAATACCTCATTGATGAGGAAGAATACCAGATCACTAGACTCTAAGAGTTGGAAATCCTAGATGAAAAAATGGTCAATGCTCTTAATCATATAAAATATTACAAAAAAGGCTATACTGGGAATATTAAAAAAGTTCAACTAAGAGAATTTGAAATTGGTGATCTAGTACTAAAAAAAATCAACGTAACACTAATGTTAATCACATAAAGAATGGAATGTTTGAGACTAACTGTCTTGGACCATATGTCATCATCATCAAGTATAGATCACGATCCTAAAAGTTAGCCACTCAAGATAGTTATGAATTGGATGAATCTATGAACATCATACACTTGGAGCGTTCCTACACTTGGGTGCTATTTTTGTTATCTCCAATGAATATCATCAATACATCAAAAATTCAAAAAAAATCATTCGTCCAATGGTGCCCAGTACAAGATAAAAATTGTTTTCTGATGTTACTCAAAATGATGAGTACCTAATGCAATTGAGGTAAAAAATTTACATCTTGAACTTCATCCCTTTGTTCCTATCATTTCCCTCACCCTTCCTTGAAATAGGCCAAGATATCAATCATGTTATGCTTTGGGGAACATGTCTTCAATTAACATCAAAATATATTAAACATATAAGAAATAACAATCAAGTTAAAATAAGAGTGGAAGCTTGAGGATTGGGAGTTACTAGATAGAAAGGTGCTCGGGGCAATTTGGTTATGTCTTGCATCTTCAGTTGCTTTCAACATATCGCAGGAGAAGACCACAGAAGGTCTCATGAATGCGTTGGGGAAGTTATATGAAAAACCCTCTACCTCTATTAAAATATTTTTGAAGAAAAATATATTTAATATGAAGATTTCTGAGAATGGTTTTGTTGCTAATCATTTGAATGAATTTAATACGGTTATGAGTATGTTAAACTCAATGAAAATTGAATTTGGTAATGAGGTCATGGATTTATTGATTTTGTGCTCCTTACCAGATAGCTGGGACAACTTGGTTACGACTGTAAGTAATTCGGTCTCTAATAAATCAAAGTTGAAGTTTGAAGATGTGATAGGTGTGATCTTGAGCGAGGAAATGCGAAGGGAGAGCAGAGGGAGAAAAACAAATATAGGGAAAGGTAATCGTGAGAATTCGAATGATCGTGGAAGGTCAAAGTCCAAGAGCAAGTTGGAATGTTGGAACTGTGGGAAGGTTGGTCATGTTAAGAAATATTTTTGGGCTATTCGGGATAAGAAGAACAAGAAGGAGGAAACTAAGGAGGTAAATGTTGCAGCAGGTGCTATTTGTCAGGATGCCTTAATTCTTTCTTTAGATAATATTATTGAGTCTTGGGTGTTAGATTCAGGGGATTCTTTCTATTCCACCCCACATAGACATTAATTTACTGAGTTTATTCAAGGTGATTTTTGACATGTATATCTTGGTGATGATGAACCATACAACATAGTACGTAAAGGTTATGTTTGGGTGAAAAATGTAGAATGGGAACACATGGCTACTTAAGGACGTCAGGCATGTGCCTAAGTTGAGACAAAATTTGATATCAGTGGGTTAGCTGGGTAGTGATGGTTGTACGATTATTTTTATAGTGGATTCTTGGAAAGTTTCCAAGGGAGCTCCCGTGGTTGCAAGAGGTAAGAAAACTGATATTTTGTATTTAACAAGTGATGCTGATTATTGCAAATTAGTTACTGCAGATGGAGATGAAACTTTTTGGCACTAGAGGCTCGATCATATGAGTCAAAAGGGAATGCAAATTCTAAAGGAAAATTTTCCCATATTAAAGTAATTAGATTTGGAATTCTACGAGGAATGTGTTTATGGGAAACATAAGCAGGTGAGATTCCTCAAAGTTGGACCTACCGGGAAGGAGGGTAAGTTGGAGTTGGTGCATACAAATGTATGGGGGCTAGCTAAGGTAAACTCTATTGGTGCTTCATGTTATTATGTCACTTTCATTGATGACGCAAGTAGAAAATTTTGGGTATATTGCATTAGAAAGAAATATGATGTGTGTAAAACTTTCAAAAGATGGAAAGCCTTAGTTGAGAATGAAACAGGGTCTCAAGTAGAAATGTCTCAAGCCAAATAATGGAGGGGAGTATTGTAGTAATGAATTTCTTGATTACTATTCGGTAAATGGGATCTGCACGCAAAGGATGGTTCCGAAGACTCCCCAGGAAAATAGAGTGTTAGAGAGAATGAACATGACAATCATGGAGTATGCTAGGTACTTGAGGTTACATGTGGGGTTTTCACTCATGTTTTGGGTGGAAGTGGTGAACAAAATTATTTATCTGATTAACAGAGGACCATGTATGGCCTTGGATGGAGGTATACCTGAGGAGGCTTAGTCTGGTGAGAACATTGATTACTCATTTCTTAGAGTATTTGGATGTGAGGTATTTTTTCACATTGATAAATATGATAGGACCAAGTTAGAGGATAAGTATGAAAAATGTACCTTTGTTGGATATGACGAGGATGACTTTGGTTTCCGTGTTTGGAGTCTTAAGGACAACAAAATATTTCGGTGCAGAGATATTTTATTTCATGAAAAATTCAAGTATAAAGATCAGTTGTAAGAATAGAAAGAGGAATCAAAGAAAGAATACATAGTGTTAGAGGACATTGTGGATGTAAAGGTGTCTAAGGGGCCGGTTCAAGTGCAACATTTTATGGCACAACCAGTTCATGAACCTACTCATTAGGAACTCCAAACTCATGAGGTGAGAAGGTATTCTAGGGTAAGAAGGGAACCTAAACGTTTTACTTCGTCTTTGAATTATTTATTGCTCACTGACAGTGGAGAGCCAGAGTGATTTGAGGAAGCAGTGCAGGTGGATGCTAGGAAGAAGTGGGAGCAGGCCATGGATGAAGAGCATACATCTCTTATGGAGAACCAAACATGGGATCTGGTGGAGATACTCGAGGGTGAGAGAGCATTACAGAACAAGTGGGTGTATAAAATTAAAGAGGAAGATGGAGGTAGAAAAAGGTACAACGCTCGATTAGTGTTCAGGGGATTTATATAGAAGAAAGGTATAGAATTTTTTGAATTTTTTTCTACTATTTTTTAAATGAATTTTATTAGGAATGTTTGTGGTTTAGTAGCAGTAGAAGAATTGCACTTAGAGCAGTTGGATGTGAACACTGCATTCCTTCATGGTGAGTTAGAGGAATTGTATATGTGACAACCACAAGCTTATGAGGTCAAAGGAAAGGGTGCAAATTGAACAAGAGCTTGTATGGCCTGAAACAAGCTCCACGACAGTGGTACAAGAAGTTTGATAGTTTTATGGAGAAATAGGGTTACTCCAAGTGTCACTTAGACCATTGCATGTACATTAAGGAGTTTCTTGATGGTAGTTTTATTATTTTTTTCATGTATATGGATGATATGATTTTTACAAGGAAGAACATGTAGGAAATAAAGAACTCGAGAAACAACTAGGTTACTCCTTTACTATGAAGGATTCAGAGGCAGAAAAACAAATCCTTGGTATGAGAACAAATCAGAATAGGAAGGAGAGGAAGATGGTATTATCTCAAGAAGATTACATAAAGAAGGTCTTGGAGAGGTTTAGTATGGAGGATGTTAAACTGATTAGTAATCCTTTGAAATGTCACTTTAAATTATCAAAGGAACAGAGTCCCAAAACTGAGGATGATAGAATCCAGATGTCTAAGGTATTGTACTCATCAGTAGTTGACAACTTGATGTCTGTTATGGTATGCACTTGGCTTGATATTGCCCATACACTGGGAGTAGTGAGAAAGTTTATGAGTGATCCAGGTAGAGAGCATTGACAGGTAGTGAAGTGGATCCTTTAATATTTGAGAGGGACCATGGGAATAACATTTTGTTTTGGTGGATCAAACATTATATTGTGCGGCTATGTAGATTCAGAAAACAGGAGGAGCACATTAGGTTATGTATTTACGGTTTGTGATATAATGGTCAGCTGGATTTCACGGTTACAAAAGGTTTTGGATTTATCAAACACAGAGGCTGAGTATGTTACTGCCACAGAGGAAAGCAAGGAGATGATTTGGTTACAACAGTTGCTTGATGAGTTGGGGCATAATTAGGAAGTTGGGAGACTACACAGTGATAGTTAGAGTGCTATTCATTCGGTGAAGAACTCTGCTTTCCACTCTAAGACGAAGCACATTCAATTGAGATATCATTTCACCAGGGAAACAATGGAAGAAGATAAGTTAAAGCTAGAAAATATTTATGCCAGTCAGAATCCTGCAGATATGATGACCAAAGTGGTCATAAGGGAGAAATTAAATTTTTGTTCAACTTTGGTTTGCCTTCATGGATGATATGAAGGGTTGAGAACTTTGATTAGTGGGAACAATCTCCAAGTGGGAGATTGTTAGGGTGTGAAGCTTGTTTTTTAATCTTTTGGAATCAAAATTGAAGTGTTGGAGTTCGAATGGTTAAGTATGGAGATTTCAGGAGAATTCTGCAGTCATGTGTTGTTTTCATACTGCGTATTTTCCGTGGTTTTGATGTTAATTGGCGGTTGTCACAGCGACAATTTTTCCATCCATGGGAAAATGAAAGGTAACAACTTTCTAACTTCTAGGGATGGTTATATAAATTCCTAGAAGGATTGTAAACATATATATAGAGGTTCTCGGGGCTTACTAATGCATCTTGAATGTATCTTGAGTGATCAAGGGGATATTGAGTCTTAGAACATCAAGAGGTGATCAAAAGGATCAAGGTTGAGCAATTGGGTGTCAATTGTGTTTTAGATGTGATTTAACATATTTGGGAATTTTGTTGTGAGTTCATGAGTGATTGTTGTGCAATTATAACTAAGAGAAGACTGTGATAGTAAAATATGAGCAAGTTCTTGGTGGACGTAGCCCACATTGGGTGAAGCACATTAAAACTTGTCTTGTATTCTTTTGTGCATTGTTTATATATGTTGTTATATTTTTGTAAGTACAATTCTGCTAAATAGTTTCCTACAACAGTGATTTAATTAATTGTTTCACATATTTGTTCATTAATTCCTAACATAAATGATTTTGGATTTTCAGGGGGTATCGATATAGATTGGAGTTCTTCAATTATAACTCGTCAATGCTGAGTTGAATTTTGCACAAGCTCATAAATGGACATTTTTATAGGATCTTGATGAAGGTTTTTGATAATGGTATTTTGTAAAAAGTGGTGGATTGTGTATGTCAAGTGGCAAGGATGGCTACCTTAGCCTTGGCAGGATGTGTTGGATTACATGAATTAGGAGCAAATGTGATGGAGGCTTTGGACTTGTTTTGACCATTTCGAGGAGGGGAAGATATGTGAGCACAAACTACGCATGTGTGCCCTGTAACATGTTTTCAGTTAGTAGACAAGGTGGATGGATGTAATGATTACAGGGTTCCTTCTAAGAATAAACTTCTCCATGTGAAGGATGTGACGATCAAAGATGTGGTTATCATATTTAAGGTTTTGAGAATAGTGACGGTAAATTATATGCTTTCAAATCGTTACAATGATGAAATGACGGGATAATGACAGAATAAGATATTTGATGTGACTACTGTCATAACGGTTATTGTGTTAACAATAGAAAGGTTACAAGTGTAAGGAATTCAAAGGTTATTTTTTATGTGAACCTTCAAGGGAGGCTAAAAGGTAAGCTCCCAACCCATATTTGTGAGTGATGACATATGAACCAATCCAATTAGGTGCAAAATTTCCACGTTTACTCCTTTCCAAAGTAGTGAAATTTTGATTTTATTTGAGAATGAGATAACCTATATTAAAACCACATTTGTCAACATGTTTTTTATACATGCACTTGATGTGATCTTGATAGACATGCTGATGTTCAAGAGCTATTAGGCGTCATTCATCTAACAACTCTAATTGTGCAAAACGTTCTTGACGATAATCCTCATCATGGATAAAATTTCCGAGGGATACGTGGAGTGATGAGATTTGAACATCAAGGGGTAAAAAATCCTCAGAGCCATATCCTAGAGAAAAGGGAATAGTAATTCTAGGAGTGTGGATGCTAGTTCAATAAGCCTAGAGAGCAAACACGATCTGGATATGCTAATTCCTGCCTGCTTGATCAATGGTTTTCATAAGAACTTTGTTAAGTGTTTTGTTAGAATCCCCGGTTTGTCCATTTTCTTTTGGATAATAAGGTGACGAAAATCTTAGTTTGATGTTGAATGTGTCACATAATTTCTTAACGTCTTTATTCTTGAAGGATTTTCCATTATCATTGACTAGTTTGTAAGGGATGTCGAAATGACATATGAAATGCTGATAGATGAAATGAACAATTTTTTTAGATTTAGTAGAGACCAAGGGAATGGCCTCTACCCATTTAGTGAAGTATTCATTGGTTGTGATGATAGAGTGATGTCGTTGTGAAAAACAAGGGTTGATGAGGCCAACGAGGTCTAATCCACATTGTGAGAAGGGCCATAGATCTTGAGTGGGATGTAAAGCCTACCTAGGAATGAGAGTGATATTAGAAATTTGTTGGCATTTAGCACATTTCTTGACATACATGCAACAATCTTGATTGAGAGTAAGCTAGTAGTAGCCCATTTTAAGGACGTGCTTAGCGATAATCATACCGTTAAAGTGTCCTCTACATAATGTTGTCTTTGAATGTTGTCGTGGACTTTTTAATGGATTTTAGTAGATTCATGAATTGAATGCATCTTAATTGCGGTGAAGAACGCTGCTTCCACTCTAAGACGAAGCACATTCAATTGAGATATCATTTCACCAGGGAAACAATGGAAGAAGATAAGTTAAAGCTAGAAAATATTTATGCCAGTCAGAATCCTGCAGATATGATGACCAAAGTGGTCATAAGGGAGAAATTAAATTTTTGTTCAACTTTGGTTTGCCTTCATGGATGATATGAAGGGTTGAGAACTTTGATTAGTGGGAACAATCTCCAAGTGGGAGATTGTTAGGGTGTGAAGCTTGTTTTTTAATCTTTTGGAATCAAAATTGAAGTGTTGGAGTTCGAATGGTTAAGTATGGAGATTTCAGGAGAATTCTGCAGTCATGTGTTGTTTTCATACTGCGTATTTTCCGTGGTTTTGATGTTAATTGGCGGTTGTCACAGCGACAATTTTTCCATCCATGGGAAAATGAAAGGTAACAACTTTCTAACTTCTAGGGATGGTTATATAAATTCCTAGAAGGATTGTAAACATATATATAGAGGTTCTCGGGGCTTACTAATGCATCTTGAATGTATCTTGAGTGATCAAGGGGATATTGAGTCTTAGAACATCAAGAGGTGATCAAAAGGATCAAGGTTGAGCAATTGGGTGTCAATTGTGTTTTAGATGTGATTTAACATATTTGGGAATTTTGTTGTGAGTTCATGAGTGATTGTTGTGCAATTATAACTAAGAGAAGACTGTGATAGTAAAATATGAGCAAGTTCTTGGTGGACGTAGCCCACATTGGGTGAAGCACATTAAAACTTGTCTTGTATTCTTTTGTGCATTGTTTATATATGTTGTTATATTTTTGTAAGTACAATTCTGCTAAATAGTTTCCTACAACAGTGATTTAATTAATTGTTTCACATATTTGTTCATTAATTCCTAACATAAATGATTTTGGATTTTCAGGGGGTATCGATATAGATTGGAGTTCTTCAATTATAACTCGTCAATGCTGAGTTGAATTTTGCACAAGCTCATAAATGGACATTTTTATAGGATCTTGATGAAGGTTTTTGATAATGGTATTTTGTAAAAAGTGGTGGATTGTGTATGTCAAGTGGCAAGGATGGCTACCTTAGCCTTGGCAGGATGTGTTGGATTACATGAATTAGGAGCAAATGTGATGGAGGCTTTGGACTTGTTTTGACCATTTCGAGGAGGGGAAGATATGTGAGCACAAACTACGCATGTGTGCCCTGTAACATGTTTTCAGTTAGTAGACAAGGTGGATGGATGTAATGATTACAGGGTTCCTTCTAAGAATAAACTTCTCCATGTGAAGGATGTGACGATCAAAGATGTGGTTATCATATTTAAGGTTTTGAGAATAGTGACGGTAAATTATATGCTTTCAAATCGTTACAATGATGAAATGACGGGATAATGACAGAATAAGATATTTGATGTGACTACTGTCATAACGGTTATTGTGTTAACAATAGAAAGGTTACAAGTGTAAGGAATTCAAAGGTTATTTTTTATGTGAACCTTCAAGGGAGGCTAAAAGGTAAGCTCCCAACCCATATTTGTGAGTGATGACATATGAACCAATCCAATTAGGTGCAAAATTTCCACGTTTACTCCTTTCCAAAGTAGTGAAATTTTGATTTTATTTGAGAATGAGATAACCTATATTAAAACCACATTTGTCAACATGTTTTTTATACATGCACTTGATGTGATCTTGATAGACATGCTGATGTTCAAGAGCTATTAGGCGTCATTCATCTAACAACTCTAATTGTGCAAAACGTTCTTGACGATAATCCTCATCATGGATAAAATTTCCGAGGGATACGTGGAGTGATGAGATTTGAACATCAAGGGGTAAAAAATCCTCAGAGCCATATCCTAGAGAAAAGGGAATAGTAATTCTAGGAGTGTGGATGCTAGTTCAATAAGCCTAGAGAGCAAACACGATCTGGATATGCTAATTCCTGCCTGCTTGATCAATGGTTTTCATAAGAACTTTGTTAAGTGTTTTGTTAGAATCCCCGGTTTGTCCATTTTCTTTTGGATAATAAGGTGACGAAAATCTTAGTTTGATGTTGAATGTGTCACATAATTTCTTAACGTCTTTATTCTTGAAGGATTTTCCATTATCATTGACTAGTTTGTAAGGGATGTCGAAATGACATATGAAATGCTGATAGATGAAATGAACAATTTTTTTAGATTTAGTAGAGACCAAGGGAATGGCCTCTACCCATTTAGTGAAGTATTCATTGGTTGTGATGATAGAGTGATGTCGTTGTGAAAAACAAGGGTTGATGAGGCCAACGAGGTCTAATCCACATTGTGAGAAGGGCCATAGATCTTGAGTGGGATGTAAAGCCTACCTAGGAATGAGAGTGATATTAGAAATTTGTTGGCATTTAGCACATTTCTTGACATACATGCAACAATCTTGATTGAGAGTAAGCTAGTAGTAGCCCATTTTAAGGACGTGCTTAGCGATAATCATACCGTTAAAGTGTCCTCTACATATGTTGTCTTGGACTTCTTTAATGGATTTAGTAGATTCATGAGATTTGATGCATCTTAACAAGAGGCCATCAAATCCACACTAATAGAGAACACCACATATGATAACATTTCAGGTAGTGCATTTAACGAAATATCCCTCAACATTTTTAGATAAGTAGGAGGGAATTTTTTTTTCTGAAAGATAATCAAATGTTTGAGTGTACCATAGGTCTGTTGGATTGTTTTTAATGAGATTAATCAAAAGGAGATAATTGTTGAGGGATGATTGATCAAGTCTGTTTATAATGATGAATAATTTAAAATTGTCGGTTGATAGAAGGATGAGGGATGCAAGAGAGGCCATGGTGTCCATGAATTTTTTATAAGATCATAAAACGGTTTAGATGGTGTAGTGATCAAAAGCTTCTAAGAGGAATTTAACAATGGTTTTATATTTTTGTAGAATCTCATTTTTACATTGATAAATTCCTTAGATATGGTTAATGACAAGTTGCGAGTCTCTGTAGATGTCCAAGATTTGAACATCGAGCATGATGACGGTTTGGAGACCCATGATTAGAGCTTCATAATATTCCATTTTGTTAGTACATTCAAAAATTAATTTGAAAGATAGAGGGATTATGGTCCCCTAGGGAGGTATGATAATAGTATTGACACCTCCCCTTGCTAACACATAGATTCATCAAAGAAAAGTGTCATTTTGATAGGAGTGCATTTGTGATCGATAGTGTTGATAGATTCATCAGGGAATTAATCGTGAGGTGGTTGATTCTCTGAAAGGGAGGATGCAATGAGATTATCGACGATGACTTGTCCCTTGATAGATTTTTACGAGATGAATTCAAGGTAGAACTAGGTCACGAACATGAGCCATGAGTGATGCAATAATTATGATATGGCTTACAGTGCATGGTTTTGAGAGGATTGAAGTTGGTAACGATGAAAGTATTATGATTAAGTAGGTAATGACGAAGCTTAGATTTTGTGAAGTAGAGGGATGAGTATCATAGTCGTAGAGAGTGTGGTTTTAATAATAAATAACCTACTCATGACCCTACTCGTCTCCATGAGTGAGCATGACACCTAAGGTGTGAGAAGTGAATGAACGCACGACCAATTTAGAAGATGACAGAAATGCATGAACCATAACTTGTTTTTGGTCAAATAAATGCCAACAATCAAATCGTGAACAGGATATCGTTGTCTGTGTATCTACTTTTATATTTGTGACGAGGCATTTTGTAAATAAACACAGGCTCATTCATTTTGCATTTGGTCGTCGATGGTAGGCATTTTTGACGGATATACATCACCCAAAGCACATATACATTAATTAATTAATCCATGTGAGAGTCTGAACAGTTAGTTTTACACTCTTATATAAAGCAAATGCAATACACAATTCTTCATTCATTCATATTAGTTGTTGTAGTGAGACGTGTGCTTTAATTTTGTGAAGTACAGAATGGATATGAAGATTTACTTGACAGTATACATTCCTCTGCTGATGATCATATGTTGTTATACGTCTAATGTGGCTGGAGCGGATCCCGGTCCCTTGAAAGATTTCTGCGTTGCAGACCAGCAAAGCAAAGGTACCTAATTAAGGCCTTATAATGTTATTATTGTTAAATATGCGATTTCATGTGTTTAAAACTAATGCTAGCAATATTGACTAGTACAGTTTTGGTGAACGGATATGCGTGCAAAGACCCAACTACGGTTACAGTAGAAGACTTCTCCTTTGCGGGTCTGCGGAATGCGGGCGACACAAACAATCCGGTGCAATCAAAGGTGACCCCTGCCTTTGTTCAAGAGTTTGGAGGCCTCAACACTCTGGGAATGGCGATGGGCCGCATCGACTACGCAGTGGGCGGACTAAATCCTCCTCACGCTCTCCCGAGAGCCTCTGAAATTCTATTGGTATTGCAAGGCAAGCTTCTTGTGGGATTTGTCGACACTAACAATACCTTGTTCACCAAAATATTGGAGAAGGGAGACGTGTTCGTATTTCCGAAGGCCTTGCCCCATTTCCAAGAGAATGTCGGCCATCAACATGCAGTGGCCATCGCTGCATTTAACAGCCAGAGAACACAATATTTTAAGACAATTGACCCTGGAAAAACCCCGTAGGGAAAACCAGTACTATAGATGAGAAATATATTAAACTTCAGCAAAGCAAGAGATACAAATACTTCTTGCCTCTTACTGGCAGAGCTCCGACAATCTCCTAATCCTCCTGTTGATATTCCTCCACTGCTATCTCCAACGCTATCACTACGCCCTTGCTAACACTGCAAGACTACTTGCTAACACTGCAAGTTTCTCTAAAAACTTCCTTGTTACGAATGACCCAATGACCCCCTTATATACTACTCTCGTTGAAAATCAACGGCCGAGATTAATACAAATGAACGGCTGAGATTAAGACAACTCAATAACCATTAACAACCTTGGTTATGAGGTGTCACCTAAAAGGAGTCATTATTAAATAATAATTGTTTTTATCCTAACAATATTTGTTTGACAAAAACAACTATTTTTCTAATTTATAGGCCAGAACGAATAGCTGTCCAAACTACCCATAACTAATGTTGCTATATTCGGGTGAGGACAAACAGCTGTCCAAGCTACTAAGATTAACACTCCCTCTTAGCGAGGAAGCTGTTCTGCATGACACCCAACATCTCTCTGAAGAAGATGAATTTTGCCTTCCCCAATGCCTTTGTTAGAATATCTGCTACCTGCTGATCTGTAGGTACAAACTGTAGCTTAACAACCCCGTGTTGTACACAATCTCTGATGAAGTGATAGTTGATGTCTATATGTTTTGACCTATCATGAAACATTGGATTCTCAGTCAACTTGATGCAACTCTGATTATCGCAGTGTATCACCATAATCTCAACCTTCTGACCAAACAATGCTACTAGCAACTTCCGAAGCCATATAGCTCGTATAGAAGTATTGTTGGTGTCGAATCACAGCACCCCTGGGACTCCGCAACGCGATCGTTTGAGACTCCCAGTGCGATTGCACAACATGGAGCTTTTCCCAAGTGTGGGACCTCGCGGACTCGGAAAAGCTCTCCGGATGAAGGCCGGCTCCTATTCCTCTGTTCAGATGCACCAATGAAACGCAGAGGTTTACCCAAAATACCTAATCTAACTACCAAGGAGACAGGGAGAGAGAAATGCATAAAAATAAACCTAAGCTAAGGAGGTGATGCACCGAGGAATGAGGAACATATGTTTTGCCAATTAAACACAGACCACAGAAATGCAATGCAATATCATGCACAGATAAACATATTCACAGTGAAAGATCAGGAGGATGCGAAATGAAACACATAGAGGGTTGAGAAACATCCACAGTCATGCATTTATTTGCTCCGAAGGTTGATACAATACACTGCAAAAAATGCCCAGAGGCAAAGGTGCATTACAGTTTCAAATGGGAGGTTTGAGCTCCACAACTCCACCTGCCAAAGAGAAGAAGGGAGGAGGCACAAAACAAAAATGTTCCACCTTTAAAAAAAACAGCCCCCTCCTTACATTTTATATGGAGGAAAAGAGAGGGAGAAGAGAGGAATTCGAACTGCCCCAACCACCTCCAAAACTGCATTCAATTCTTCAACAACCATGGTGGCAGATGAGATCCCCAACGCCTGTCGGGTTCGGAACTTCCTCGTGCATTTGCATCGGGCTTGGAAACTGGCTTGACATGCTTCCTTTCCATGCTCTTCCGACGTGTTTTCCCGATCCGGAAACCCGAATTCCCTTGCTGTCGGGTTTTTTAACCCTTCCGGCATGTCCCGCTGGTGTCGGGTTTTGGTGGGCTCCCGACATGCTCTTTCGTCATGCGTTTCCGACCCGAAAACCCGATTTGCTTGTTTTTCAGGTTTTGGCGACCCGAAAACATATTTCCTTGTGTCGGGCCTTTTAGAACTCCCGACATGCTTCTCTTTGCTGTTCGCCCCCGACTATTTTTTCCGACAACTAAACCCGCGTTTGCATTCGCGTCGGGTTTTTCGGCCTTCGTGACATATCCTTTCGCGTCGGGATCATCCCTCTCTCCGACATGCCTGGCTTCCTGCCCCTCCGCACCCGCGTTTTGCCCTGGTGCGTCGGGTTTCTCTGCCTCCCCGACATATCCTTTCGCCCTGCTCCTCCGGCTCCGGAACCCGCTTCCTCTGATTTGCCCGACTCCTCCGCCTGCGATTTGCCCTGGTGTCGGGTTTTTTGCCTCCCTGACATATTTCCCTTTGCGCCCTGCTCCATTCCTACTGCTGTCGCGGGGGGGTGGGGAAATATATATACAACAATTTGGCGACTCACGGGGCTACCTGCCTGCTAGGTAGAAGATCAGTGGCCTTTTAGCAATCCATTGGGCATGGAGTCATAAGCGATATCCTGAACCAACCCGATATCCGATCCTGAACCTGATACCGCAACTCCTTCTCTGAGAGCACACTGAACTTAAGAGTTGTTCTCACCAAAAAACCGCTGCAATGAACCATGCCAGAGCAAAACCAACACCACAAAAACTATGTACAAAACTGAAAATCATACATGTCCAAAATGGAACATGCAGAGTGTGCACAAGCACTTCTTTTGCTGAAAGCAAACCTACCTACTCTACTCTTACTGGAAGCAAAGGCAAGCTAAACAAACCCTGCAACTGGTTATGCAAAATAGCTTCCTTTCTTCAAAATGGGCAGCCATGCAATCGATTTGGCACTGATCACGGCTGTTTGGATGAGTGGGAAATCAACGAGAAGCTGGTCTTCCACCCAAATCATCAAGGTATCAGCTGAAAAATCTAATACCTCTTTTAGTTGCTCTGCATTTGGATCGAAAAGGTATGGCAGCTGATCCTTGGTACTCTGTAACTCACCCTCATGCTCAGAAGCGAGCATGACCGGTTGTGGCTTCTCCTTTGGCTCGAATGAAGCCAAATACTTGATTGGGCAAGGTCTGATCCGTTTGATATGCCCATAGCTCTGATTTTCAACTCCAAAAATGGAGTTCTCTTGCAGACCCTCCGAGATGGATGACGTGGAAGAGATGGTGGAATCCTTCTGTCCTTTCTCTTCCTCCAATGAAGAACATGGAAGATTAAAATCTTCCAATTTTGACTCCAAAGAGCTGCTATAAGATGCGGGCTACTGCAAATGAATGCTCTCCTCCATGACAACAGGCTCTGGTGTTTGGAATGTGGATGATGAAAGAGGGAATGGTGAAAATTCAACCGGTTCTTCTCCATCAAAACAGTCCTCCAAATCTGACAGGTAAACTGCCTCATTGCTGTCCCGCTGTTCGTGTTCAACTTCCTCCATGGTGTCCTCTGGATCTGTAACTTGACCACCATGGTTTCCTTCACTCTCCAATATTGAGTTTGAGAGATCAAACTCCTCTTCAGTACTAGAACTCGGGAGAGGTGAAGTAGAAAGAAGAACTAAAGGTTCTCCTGTAGCCTGCTTTGTGCTCAAAGCCCTTGGATCTGCACTTTCCTCCTCCACAACTAGGACGTGCTCCTCTTCTTTTGCTGCCACAAAATCAGTCCTGACCACCATTTGTTCTCCAACCCCAACCTCTTCTGTAGGCCTAACCATCAAGGGGATTTTTGTCATCCCAAATCTAAGAGCCCAACTCTTCAGACTTTGAATTTCTTCATCTTTGTTGGCACTCTCTTTTTGCTGTGGTTTTCCTTGGCTGGCCTTCTGATTTTCATCCTCCCAACATGGATTAGGGAATGCAATAGGAGGGATAGGTTGAAACTCAACTGATTTGACAATTTTGTGTGGTGGTGGAGGCGGTGAAACCTCTTGTTTCTTTGGAGTGGAAGGTACTTCATTTAGCTCTTGTGGAGGGGGTTTGGATTTGGAAGAGAAGAGGGCAGAAAAACTGAGATGGGATGGAAGACTAGGGGGTGGAGGGATGGAATCAACATTTAGGACAGCAGATGGTGAATGTAAAACTTGATACTGCTGAAATGATATAGATTGAGAGGGGGGAAAAGAAAGAGTATGAGATGGTGTGCTTACCCGTTGACAAGGTTGCTGAATGCTTCTCTCATACACCTCTATTCCTTCAATCCACCTTGTAAGTAATGGCAGTGTTGCAATCATGAAGTCTAACTTCTCTTGAGAGCTGTAATGCCTTGGAAAAGGTCCCACCCATGGAAAGGTGCTCTGCAACCAATTCCAAATGCTTTCATTTGTGCCTGAGCCCTAGATTGCACCATGTTCACCTCCATCTTTTGGATTTTCTCCAGCAGATCTGCATTTTCTTCTTCATTGTCTTCATTGCATGTGTATCCTTGCTCTTGGAAAGCTCCATAGCCAAACTGATTTTGGCATTGCTGCTCATATGGGTATGCATGTTGATCCTGAACTTGACCAAAATGCTGATTTGGAGGATTTGTAAAACATGTTGGAGGTGTGATATATTGCTGCTGTTGATGTGGATTCCATGATGGAAATGAAGTCATGGTTGCACAACTTCATGGAATGGAAAAGAATGGAAGAGATGGAAAGAAGGATGGGTGGAAATGAATGGGAACGGGTTTGTAACTCAGAGAAATGGGTTGCTCCCCAGCGGAGTCGCCAGATGTGTTTTTGAAAATGCCTCTAAAAGGCTGGATGTTGCCAAGTTACACACCAAACCTGGCAATATAAATAATCGGAATTAAAAATTTGAAGGACCCGGAGGATGTAATCTTCAGTTCGGAACTCATGTCATGTAACGCAGCTGCGGATCCCCGAAAAACACAGGCGGAACTCAGGTTATGCAATGCATCACCTAAAACCTGAAATTGCCATGTGTCGGAACTTTGGACATGTCCGACATCCCCAAAACCCGATTTGACTGCTGTGCCTGCTTTGATGCTCTCGGATCCCGAAAACCCGAAATCACTAAAAACCCGAAATTTTGAAAATCAAAATATCAAAAAACTAAAGATACCCTTTTGAAGATTACAGTCAGATCTACCAACTGTTAAAATTTTGACCTGTTTCGAGCGAGTTAAACCCTTGAAAATTGATTTCGGGTTTCAGGCTAGGAGGTGCAAAATCCGAAATTTGTAAAGACTTGCAATTTTTAGTGAAAATTTCGTGAAAACTCCTTCAAATTTTGATGGAATGACCTCTTGGTCCCACCGAGCGTGCCAAAACTGTTGGTGTCGAATCACAGCACCCCTGGGACTCCGCAACGCGATCGTTTGAGACTCCCAGTGCGATTGCACAACATGGAGCTTTTCCCAAGTGTGGGACCTCGCGGACTCGGAAAAGCTCTCCGGATGAAGGCCGGCTCCTATTCCTCTGTTCAGATGCACCAATGAAACGCAGAGGTTTACCCAAAATACCTAATCTAACTACCAAGGAGACAGGGAGAGAGAAATGCATAAAAATAAACCTAAGCTAAGGAGGTGATGCACCGAGGAATGAGGAACATATGTTTTGCCAATTAAACACAGACCACAGAAATGCAATGCAATATCATGCACAGATAAACATATTCACAGTGAAAGATCAGGAGGATGCGAAATGAAACACATAGAGGGGTTGAGAAACATCCACAGTCATGCATTTATTTGCTCCGAAGGTTGATACAATACACTGCAAAAAATGCCCAGAGGCAAAGGTGCATTACAGTTTCAAATGGGAGGTTTGAGCTCCACAACTCCACCTGCCAAAGAGAAGAAGGGAGGAGGCACAAAAACAAAAATGTTCCACCTTTAAAAAAAACAGCCCCCCTCCTTACATTTTATATGGAGGAAAAGAGAGGGAGAAGAGAGGAATTCGAACTGCCCCAACCACCTCCAAAACCGCATTCAATTCTTCAACAACCATGGTGGCAGATGAGATCCCCAATGCCTGTCGGGTTCGGAACTTCCTCGTGCATTTGCATCGGGCTTGGAAACTGGCTTGACATGCTTCCTTTCCATGCTCTTCCGACGTGTTTTCCCGATCTGGAAACCCGAATTCCCTTGCTGTCGGGTTTTTTAACCCTTCCGGCATGTCCCGCTGGTGTCGGGTTTTGGTGGGCTCCCGACATGCTCTTTCGTCATGCGTTTCCGACCCGAAAACCCGATTTGCTTGTTTTTCGGGTTTTGGCGACCCGAAAACATATTCCTTGTGTCGGGCCTTTTAGAACTCCAGAACGCCCGACAGCTTCTCTTTGCTGTTCGCGCCGACTATTTTTCTGACCACTAAACCACGCGTTTTGCTTCGCGTCGGGTTTTTTTCGCCTTCGTGACATATCCTTTCGCGTCAGGGATCATCCCTCTCTCCGCAGCCTGGCTTTCCTTCCCCCCGCCCCCTCGGTTTTATCCCCTGGAGTGCCTTAGGAATATCAAACTATCGCACTATAAAGTCGACCGGCTCCAACTCCAATAGCTATGGGTGAGTTCTAATCCTTGTGCTTGGATCAGCACATGTGACCCTCTAAAGATAACATTATACCCTTTTCCTGAAGGACAAATACATAAATCAAATTCATCCCTAACTCCTGGAACCTACAACACCATCATGAAGGGGAATCATCTTACCACTCTCCTCTGGAACTTAACAGTCCCTTTCCCAACTGAGTTGAGTTTGGACATGTTCCCCTTAGAGATCCGGATTCTGGTGCTCTCTTCCTTATAACTGGAGAAGTATTCTCTAACTCCTGTCATATGATATGATGCCCCATTATCTATGTACCAAACACTTTGTGAGGTTGAGCTAACCATACATGCTATGAATGCAAACTCTTCTTCCATTCTACTAGAGAGCTCGTCTGCACTTGCTGAAGCCGCAACTTGCTTCTTGCCTTTCTTTTCATTCTTCTTCCTTTCTGGGCAATCGCTGACATAGTGGCCAAACTCGTGACAGCCATAGCACTTGATTTTCGAAGAATCTTTCTTCTTCTTTTCACCTTGTGAATTTGATCCTTTACTAGACCCCTTCTTTGCTTTCCCTTTACCCGCTATAGGCAACATTTTCCTGTTCCACCTCAATTTATGACTCTTATTGTTGGCTCCATGATTAGACTTAGTCTAACCTCCTCCTGAGTGACAAATCACTTCTAAGTCGATCCCAAAAAAAATTGGTAAGGTGTCCGTCATGATGACTTCAACAAAGACATCCCCTACTTAGTAAACCCATTTAGGGCTATTCTCACTAGCCTCATCATCATTTGGTTGGTCTCTAATTAGACTACCAATTCATCCTTGAAAAGTATAAGGCAGTGGAGATTAACTGGTGACGTCTTCTCCCTTATTCATCTGGGTCCTCAAACTTTCTCTGAGAATCAAGCTTCCGGTTAAGGTGGTAGCATTCTGGTACAGATTCATAATGGCATCCACATCGTCTTCGATGTATCTAACTCTGCATAATGTGAAACAATATGATCTTGACACCGTCAAGAATCAACCTCCTCGCCTTGGCGCTTCCTTTATATGCTAAGATGTGTGTTGCCTCGTAGGTACAGGGTAAAAAAAGTGGTCACATATTCCTTGATACCATTCTCTCCAGCAATATAGTTCTAAATTATGGCTTTAGGACACAAAAAATTTGAGCTCCATCAATCTGTGCTGATCTCTTAAACCTGTTGAGGCAATCTTAAAAGAAAAATAATAATAATATTTTGAAAGAGTTTTTAAAATGGGTTTTAAGAAACCTCACTTTCTTCACCTAGGGTAAATCTCTCCTACCCGAAACTTAGCTATGATACCAGTGAAACATCTATCACAGTACTTATATAACTCCTATCTGTGTAAGATTATTTGATCAAAAAATATTGGAAAATAACACAACTATGTAAATCAAAATACAAAAACACCATAAAAAATACCAACAAGGTGAACACAATATTTCAGACAATTGTTCCTGTGGGGAAAAACCCGTAGGGAAAAAAACCAGAAGTACTCACAGATGAGAAATATATTAAACTTCAGGAAATCAAGAGATACAACTACTGCTTGCCTTGACTAGGCAGAGCTCCGACAATATACTAATCTCCTGCATGATATTCCTCCATTGTTATCTCCAACGCAGCACGGTTTGCCCTGATAACACTTGCAAGACTACTTGCTAACACTGCAAGCTTCTCTAAAAACTTCCTGGTACAACTGACCCAATGAACAAAGGAAAACAAGAGAGGGAGAAAAGAAACCACATTCACCCTCTAATACTCCGCTTACCATCCCGACTTTTTTCCCCCCGAACCCTCCCCAATACCCCTCCCCCCCTCTCCCCCCCCCCCCACCCCTCATTTCTTCTTCCCTTACAGTACAACTCACCACCCCATCCTACTCCCTAACTCCCCCAGCTACAAACGCCAGCTCCTCTACTCCTTCATATCAACTACCATTCATTCACCTATTCCCCACCATGCTATCCACCCAAATCCGCATCCCCGCAACCCACAACCATACCTCTTTAAGACACTTGCTCCACCCCCCCCCCCCTAGCCACATTTCCCCCACTCCCACCACCCCCCCCCACTACTCCCGATCGACCAGTACCTTATTACCTTCTCCATAATCATCACCTCCATTCCCTTTCCAACCCCCCCCTCCCACACTCTCCAACCGCTACCCTCTCCCCCTTACCATGCGTCCCACACCCCCCCTCCCCACACTTCCCACCCTCAAACCATTCATCATCCACCCACCCCATCCATGTTTTCTCCCAACCCAACCCATCCCCCCCTTCATTTCACATTGGTTATCCCTCCCTTCACCCCCTCATGCGATCCCATCCACATCCCCCCACCGTCCTCTCTCCCCTCAACCCTCCCTCTACCTTCCCCTTCCCCTCAGACCCCCAACTCTTGTCCTCTCCATTCCCCCCTCTCCCCCTATCCCTCCTCCCTCCCCCATAGCAATACGTTAATCCCCACCCATGGCTTCTCCCTCACCCCCCAACTCACACCTCACCCCCCCACCCCACCTCCCACTCTTAGTCCCCCTCCACCCCCGCCACATTCCCCCCCCAGACCAATCTCTCTCCCACTCCTTCAATTCTCCCTCACTACACCCCCCCTCTACCTCCT
Source organism: Taxus chinensis (assembly GCA_019776745.2). Lineage (NCBI taxonomy): Eukaryota > Viridiplantae > Streptophyta > Pinopsida > Cupressales > Taxaceae > Taxus > Taxus chinensis. The sequence goes on from CM034153.1 coordinate 759,587,587, forward strand.
CCCCTCTCTACTCATACCCCCTACTAGCCCACCCAACCCCGAAACTCCACCAAACCCACTTGCCCCTTCCTCCTCTCCCTCCGACCTCACCCTCGCAATACCTGTTACCCATACCCACCCACCCTTCCCTCCCCCCCCGCCTGACTACCCACCGCCTTTCCCGCCCTCCCCCTCCTACGCTCCCGTCACCCCGCCTCTTTCACAACTCCCACCATTCTTACTATAAGCAATGAATACCCCCCCCCCCCCCACTTTTGCTACCTTCTTCCCCCCCCCTCTCCTCCCTTCCTTTTCCCCCCCTTTTCCCGACGCCTCGTCTGTGCCTCCCTTTGTCTTTTTCCATTTTGAATAGTGTTCAAAATGCTAACCATCTTACCAAGGACAAGGCTTGTGAGGTCCTAAAGACCTTGAAAACTTGCCCACTCCCCCGCTGAACCTGAAAATGTCCCCCCAGATGGGCATCCACCTATATGACAATTTGGGGCTGTCATCCGCATAACCTCATAAGGCAGAGATGACCATAATTCTCTTATTCCCCATCTTCAGGATCACAACAACCCGTGCCAAGCCATCACCCACCTGACATTACACAAGGACATCCCGTTGCAAAGCAGAAAACTTGATCCATAATATCTTGTCCATTGTTGCCAAGAAACTTGTTGCTTCTTCCAAAAAATTTGCGCAAGCAACTTATCCGTGCTGGACGGTTGCGTCGGTGCCCTCTGAGTTGAGTGCTCTACCTCGTTTCCGCCGCCCTTCGCATCTTCCGCCTTTAGGTCCCTCTCCTGCACTCAATTCCCCCTGCCATTCTCGGCACTTTAACCTACTCTAAGGTGCAACCCCACTAGCACGCTTGTCCACTCTCACTCCCTTTTCGCTCTTTATTACTCTGCATATTTAACCCGACTCAACTACCAACACTCACATCCCTATTCTTGGAATGCTCGAGGTTTCTCAGCGTTTGACCTCCCTCACCCCCCCAATGTGGCCATCATTAGTCACCCCACTCGGGCTCCCGCTCTTTGGAAGCTCATGTCCAAAGTGGGCGTTCGACGGGACGACTCATTCGCGTGCTATGATATCCTATCTACGATTCTTCCCATTTTAACCCTGACACACCATCATTCTCCCCTTCAACAATTCAATGTTACATCCATCCTTTCCCCAAATTATTCCCCGCCTCTCACTATCCCAACACACCAACATTCTAAACACTGCGATTTGCGCGCCCCAACCCGCCGAACGACGCCTCATACCCCTATAACACCCAAACTTGTCGAGCCCACTCCCTTTGTTCCCCTTCCCCTTTTTTTTTCTCGTTAGTTTTGTATTTATTTTGCAACCTTTCGACACCTCATCTGTTTGTTTCCCGTATAATCATAGTTTTGCACGGTTCCTGTCTCCAAAGATGTAGGGCCTCCACTTCCCCCTGCTCCCCATAACATTTGTCCCAGACGCACACTATTCGTTCTTATGTCGCCGTTTATTTTTTTTCACCTCTTTTACGACTAATATTTCTGAGTCTATGAATAGATTGGCTACTTCTTTTTGATTCTGCATATGCCTGCAGCTTGTGTTTCAATTTCCACCATCCCCCCCACATGTTCGTCATCCGTCTTACCCCTGCCTTATACCATGTTAAAACCGATCGTCTGTAGACTGGATGCTTAACTATTTTCCTTAGCTTTACTCCCCCCTCAAAAACTAAGCTAGTCCATCAGAACAACATTGAAATAACCTTGCCAAAAAACGTAGACATAACAGCTGTTTGTCCAACCATGAATAACAAACCTGAATGTCCTTTAGCACCATGCCCTCTACATACCCCCACTCCCACTCAAACCTTACCTTGCCACTCAAAGCAAAGTCGTCAATAAACCAGTCACTCAGGTTAGGGAAATTAATCCCTACCAACTACATTTATCTCACTACAAACCTCTTCAAAATCACCTCCAACTCCAAATTCGCCTCCCTTGATATTCCTTAACTAATTAATTAGACCGCCAAACACACAAGAGATTTAGCATATAACACAACCTCATCAAAAATCATAGATCAACACCCTCACCCCACCAAACCCCAGTCCGATGCCCTTAATCACAATTGCAGCAATAAAAAACCCCACCCCACCAGCGCATTAAGAGCCCCACCCACAACCCTTCCACAAAAAATGCAGATTATTGACTCACCAAATAACTAAGCCCCACCAAGTCACCCAAGATCAAGTCGCAATGCCAAAAAATGCACCCCCCCCTACTACCATGCATAAACAACATTCAACACAAGAGAGCCCTCAATGGAGAGGACACAATGGAACGTTACACCCACCACGACTTCTCAATAAGAGATCCAAATGAGGGAAGAGCACAATGCCAAGAACTAGGTCTCACCACATTCATGGGCATACATTCCCAATACTCCAAGCATGGAGGAAGGGAAATAAAATGACAATCAACATTAACCCTCTAAAGGAAATGCAACTCCTTTATAGAGTAAGGGGGTGCAATATCCAATACGACTGACCTTCCTTGTTGGAGGGAAAACACAAATTAAAAATATTTTATCCCGTATTGTGGAGTCCCCTTTCTAAGGGTATTTTACATTTCAAAAGTCACCCTAATATTATTTAAAATTAATCCCCCTTTTCATTTTTGCATTTTTTTGGGATTAAATTAAATACTAAACTTTAATTAATTGCTACCTAACTATTTTTTGCTGCGCAATCCTTTGTTACCGTGGTGGCCCGACCCTCAGCATCCTACTTCCCTACTTCCCTGCATATTGTTTCTAGTGCCCACTGCTTCCCCGCACTCTTAGGCTATCCTTTACTTATTCCCCTCCGTTCCTTGCTCATTCTAACAGCCCGGGCCCGGACGTAGGCTCGGGTCCTCAAAAAAAGGGCACGGCCATCCTCGAGAGACGGCCATTCCCCCCCGGTGGCGGTCGCTTAGCGTTCATCTAGGAGCTGGTTCTGGCTAGTTTCCTTTTGTGTCTTCTGCGTTCGTTGCGGGTATTTTCGCCAATATGTTTACATCTGGTGTCTTTTTTTTCTTTTCGCACTCTCGAGACGCACCGAATGGCGGCGGTTGGTAGTTTCATTTATCTTCTATTGATTCTAAAGTCTGTCATCATTTTTCCCCTTTTATCTCCGCATCCATAGGTATGCTCTAGCTCGTTGTTGTTTGTTTAGGTTAAGATCTTTTGTGTGCGGCCATGCTATTGGAAGCCTTGGCGCACCCACACCCCCCTCGGCCCATTCCTTCCCCGCCTCACTCTTCCCCCCCAAGCTGGGTACTGAATGTCGTCTACATGTGCCCTCCATCCTACGCCTTCCTCCGCCGCCCCCCCTTCTCGTCACTGTGCTGAAAGTATTTATTGATTTCACGTTGGCGGGGGAGGCGTTGGTTTTAAAGCAAGCCGGTGGGTGGTAGTTTTTATCAAAGAAAGGTTTCTCCTTGTCGTATGTTGGTTGATCCTCCCTGGTTACTCCGGCTCAGTTTCTTTTTTGGGTCGGATTCGCTTCCTTCTCTTTCTGGCGGTTTATGGTGCGGAGGTTGGTGGTTCTATAGTGGGATGGGTTTTTTAGAAGTGGAGGGTGTGTCCAAGACATGGGGATTTCTGGGGGAATCCTTTTGCCGACGGGCTAAATTTGCAAATCAAAAATTGTGGCGATTGTGTGCTGGGGATTGAGCAGGTCTAACCCCGGTGGCAGAGCTAGTGTGACAAGAGGAAGAGGAGGTTGTCTATCGGGACAAATTGAGGAGGAAGCTTATCTTGATCTTGGCCAATCTGGGAGGGTGGTGTGAAATGTCTTTGACATGACTAAGGTTCAGTGACTGCCAACATTATTTCGAATGCGTTTCGAAGTCAATCTTCCTGCATAAGGTTTAAAGGGATAGTGGAGGAGAGATTGGTGAGCACGCAGTTTCATCTACATGCTTTGGCTCATGGGACAGGCATCTCATATGGTCTGGAGGGCAGTGGCATAGCATATCAAGGGGTCCGGCTCCATGTAAGATAGGGTGGAAATGCCTGAGTGTTGCCATAGATTCCTTCTCCCTCTTTCCTTTCAAACCGCAAAGTGGCTCAGCAGGTGGAGTTTTGAAGCAAATTCGTTCGCGTCAGGTATGGAGTTTTGGGTTCTCGCGGGTTTCAGTCGAGAGTGTCACAGCGGTTTTTTGGCTTGGGTTTTGGCTTCGGGGCTATGGCTTCAAAAGAATTGTGTTATATAGGAAGCATTGATATATCGTAGTATGTAGATATAGTCTGTAGGTATTTCCTTTTGTTTATATATGCACGATAATGTGCTTATAACTCTTCTGTAGTCCGTGATGATTGTTTATATCATGGAAGTGCGGAAAGCTTTTTTTTGAGGCTCGGGCCTTCTCTAGGGATCTTAAGAAAAAACTGAACAATTTAAAACTTAAACTTATGAGTTGTTCCATTACCTTCAATAGCTCAATCTTCAGAATTTTCTGAAAATAACCTGAGACATGTGATGGTTGGTCACAAACATCTTAATTTGTTTGCCATATGTAGATCTTCTCAATCCATGTGATTTTCTCAATTTACAGAATCAGATTAAGGAGGATATGCCCATGGTGTCCAACTTATGGCTCATCCCTGCCCTTCTACTATCAACCTGTTGCCTGGCCCCAATTTTTGAATGTTGTGAGACTTGGACAATGTTTTGAGGCTCACTGACTCAATAACCTCAATTAGAATGTTTGCAATGAATTGGGATCTTTTATTTCCCCCTCAACAACTAAACATCCCATAAGCAACTATTTGCCCCTTTAGGGCTTTTTGAAATAAATGTCGATAAGAGGTTTGTTTCGGGAGTCTTCCATCCATCGTAATAATAGGACACTTCTTGAATTCTTCTAGGAATCTTTGATCGGTTGTGTAAAAGAGTGTAGTGTTCCACTTTTTTGTCAAAAGAGATGTCGTGAACCCCTTATTATAGTTAGGGCTGTATACCCTATGGTGCAGTCATTAATAGGCTCTCACCCATATGTTGCCAATATGGTGACCTCAACACGTAGATGGTAGGACCACATTGCATAACACACCGAGACCACAAATTCATTTGTCATTTCTCTTTCTCCCATGTTAAATGTTTTCTTTCTTAATGTGGTCTCTTCAGTCCAAGGAAAAGGTAATTGGACAGTTTCAGTCTGACTATAATGAAAGGATTTGAAGATGGTGGCATGTGGTTTCCCCTAGGCCCTCTGCGTGTTCCAAGAAATGCGTTTTATGCAGCCTCTTGCACAATTCGAAGTTAGACTCCTCTGTCTCTCTTACGTGACATAGCTATTTTAACCTTCTCCACCTTACATGGTCTAATACCCGTCCCAGTTACCACATTTTAAATGATCTTTCAAATGGGTATAAAAGACTAAATGTGGGGCCACACGCGGGCACAGCCAAACAGAACACCCCACAAATCACACAGTAATGAAAAACAAACTCTGAGCACTTCCACATGCTCTATAAAGGGAAGGAGGATCTATTTTTCAATATAAGCCACCCAGAGCACTTCCTTGTGTTTCCTCCCTGTGCTTGTTTTCCCATGGCACCCCGTGCGCTGACTGGATGCCCATGATACAAATTGTTAAACTTTGTTTTAACATACAAGGAGGAGGATATTTTTTAAAACATTGCCTAAATAATTTAATAAACAAAAAATTAAAAACCGCAAAATAAAATTTACATTAATTGTTAACCCCTACAGTCATTCTCTGATTTTGATCACCAAGTTAGCCATAAATTAGTGTGAGGTGAGAGCAACCACGAGGGTAGACATTAAGTTTTTCTTGAATTCATTTAAAACTTTAAAATAAAAAACAAATGCATTCCAACGGTAGTGTGTAATGGAACGGTCTTGGGTCTCCTAGTAAATAGGAGGTCATAGGGTCAAATCTCAGCGCCGTGTTTGTTAAGGCGGATACTACCGACGGTTTGGATTCCCTAGATGATCGCGCACATGATATGTGGTGTTAATAGGGGCTTGCCGAGAGCTTAAAACTTCCATCCTTAGATGGTGCCACGGCCTGTTGGGGGTTGGTGATGCCACATGGACAGGCCTCTCCTAGTAACCTCAAGAAAAAAAACCACACATAACTAATTTGAAAAAATTAAACAGTTAGCCCTAGGGCTACAATCAATCTTGATTTTGCTCATCAAGTTCTCCATAAATGGTGCGAGAAGAGCATACACAGAGGGTAGACGTTAAGTTTTTAATGAATTCAATTTAAACTTTATTAAAATCTAGACACAAACAAACACAAAATAATTAAAAAAAATTAAACGGTTTAAATCTACATGTCAATCTCTTATTCTGATCACCAAATTCGCCATAAATGGGCCTTGTGAGTGAGAGTCTAGTATTACATAAGAGGTTAGAGTTTAACATAATAGACTAAAGAATAAACTTCCAATTACGAAATTAAATTTTAAAAATTAATTCATATTTTAAAAAAATATACCTAAATAAATCAGGATCAATTAGCTAAATTGATGTATTTAAAAACACACAGTCATGATCATTGATCATTGATCACATACTGGTTTGATTATTACATTAAAAATTGATTTAATTTTTTTTAAAAAAAGAACTCGAATGTCCACTTTTCGTGGGACATATTAATATCTCTTTTTCATTTGCATTGTAACCCTTGGCCATGCCTAACGCTTACCAAGTGGGTAGTCTCTTAGTAATTTAATGTGCACATAGGTTAGTTACTTTTATTTATTTAATTAAAAAAATTAAATAAAGTGCACATAGTCTTAGTATTAAATATTTTAATTAGAGTCATGTTTTCCCTCCAAAGGGCAAAGGTCGGTCATTGGACATTGCACCCCTTAGTTCTATAAAGGATGGCCGCATTTCCTTTCTGGGTTATGTTGTTGCTTGACCTTTTGAAATACTCCATGCTTGGAACGAACTGGGCTTGTCAGGTCTAGCCTTTGGCAGCCTTCTTGCAATCAGTGTTCATGCATCTATTGCATTGTTCCTTCATTCTAAGCATTGGTGCCTTGGTTTTGTAAGTGTTGGTGCCTTTCTTTGCGCGGTAGTAAATTTGCCCCTTGGCTGGTTAGGGGGTGGCCGTGCTTTTGATGTCGGGCTGCTGCCCTTATGTTGACCAAGCGACGGGGGGAGGGGGGGGAGGGGGGGAGGAGGAGGGGAGGAAGAGGGGGGGGGAGGGGAGCGACAAAGGGGTGGTGGGTGGGGGAGGAAGGAGGGCAGGCAAGGGGGAGAGGCGGGGGGGGCCAGGGGGAAGAAAGAGCGGAAGGAGGGGAGGCGAAGGGAGCGAACAAGATTGTCTTTAACATGAATCAGTTTCTGGGATATTTGGCAATGTTTAATACTCAGAAAAATTCAATTCTTATATGCAGTAGAATGCCCTAAATTTCTAGTCATTTTGCATCTTGTTTCATAAATAAAAATACAAAGGATTAAAGGATTATGAATTTTAGAAAGATTTTCACTATCTGCCATATTTGGTTGCAACAATTAATATACTTTAGATATGCATTTGGGTCAGTTTCATATTGGATTTAGTTGGGTAGTAGAATAAGGAGAAAGTGATTTATAATTTTGACGTTAATGAATTCCATAATGTGCTGGGCGACCTAATTTTTCAGGGCAAAATAGGGTTTTTTTTATGTGGTTGTGCAAAACCCTTTTGTGGGACATTGTTTGTTTATTTTATGGCCCAAATACAAAGTTGAGAACTTTTTGCTTGGATGGTAAGCGGGAAGGGAAATAAGTTTGGAAGATAACAGCAGTTTGGATATTATTAATTAATATTTGCGTTTAAAATCAGATCTCGAAATGATTAGTTTTCTAATTAGTTTTCCCATCTAACCTACCACTTTGACATGCTACACCCACTTTGTGTTGTATTATTGCCAACATTGGGTTAGTTGAGGTCACATAAGAAGATTTAATCTTACTAGGATTGATTGGAATAATTCAATTTTGCAGATTGAATACATATCCCAAAAAAGGGGATATTTACAAGAGAACAATGAATGCATGAAATGAAAACATACTGAAACTGAACTCCACTTTGTTGTTTGGGACTTGTAGTGGATCACCTTCTCCTTCTCTCTCTATCCTCTCTTCAAGTCTCTTTCTCTCCTTCAAGATCCGGAATTAGCCAAAAAGGTCAAAATAAGAGAGGGTGATTAACAAGGGGTGGGTGTAATATAGGTTTTTGGGGGTGTCTTTAGGTGAATTAGAGTCTAAGGTCTATTTTTTTTAATTTAGGGCTTATGATTGGTTTTTAGTTTTTAATGATTTAAGTGAAAATGGTTGAACTTTGAAGTCGGGTATGTACAAGAGTTGCATTGTACGTACCCCAGGCCCCCCGGGTATGTACCGGGAACAAAAAATCCGTACCTGGAACGTACCCGGGGCCTACACATATGTACCTGCAATGTACTTAGGCCATACTTTGACCTGTACCCTCCTAGGTACATATCTGGCTTAGGTACAGGGGATGCGGGTACCAAGCGTTTCCGGGACGCAATTCAAGGGAGGAGGGATTCTTATGGAATCTTTCACGCAGGTGTGTTTGATATTAAAATTATGGACTTCAGACGGGGGGGGGCTCATAGGAATTTTTATGATTGAACTTTTGATCCACTTGGGGACCAGCTTTGTGGCCCATATATCAATTGTATGGATTAACTAGAAAAAACAGTTTTAATTTTTTGTTGTGATAAGGTGTCCAGCCTGTGGGTCCCATTGGTTTTTGGCTTATTAAAGTCCTTTTGTACGAAAACTAACCAATACGCTTGTAAAAAGAAAAAAAAGTACTGAATAGGAGAAAATGTTATGAATAGATCTTAAAAGGGTGGCTAAAGGTTCTATTTTTGGAGAAGAAGCTCTTTTGCACAGCTGAAGACTGTGTTTGGCCAAGGCAGAGCCCATACTGCCCTGGATTCAAAACTGAATAGGCATTCGACACCTTCTCAGGAAAGTAAACCGGTTTCTGTTTTGTATTGTTCCTATATTTCCAAATATGTTACAAAATTCAGATCTGATGGTTCTTTTCAGAAGTTCAGTTCAGTTTTTGAGAAAGTTCATTACGTTGTGTCAGAGTTCCTGTATATAGCAGATATTTAGAATCAATTTCTAAATTCTATAGCATTGCAGTCCTGAATCTCTATTTTTATTTCGACTTCCGTCAGTTTCAATGTTTTGTTCCTGAATCCTTTTTGGTTTAGGATTTTAGGAGGTTGGTTGTTTAGAATAGTTCAGGAGGTTTAAGTTGGTTCATAAACAATCGTAGATCTTTTTATGTTCTTTACACAAGTCATTTCCCAATGGACTGGTGTTCACCCACCTCATCAGACTGCCAATTTTTTTTTTTTTTTTTTTTTTTTTTTTTTGCCATATCGATTGTTTGTAAAAAACAACAAAAGCTACGCAGTAGTCAAAGATGATGGGAAAGACAGATGATAGTTGACGAAACCACATTCCTCAACATTGTAGATGCATTTCTTCTAATTTTGAAAGAACATATACATTTTGGATTGTGAAAGGGCTAACTCCTCTAAATCATCTGTCCTAACAAAATTAATTCTTAGGAGGAGTCCTCATAATATAATCCTTTGCTATTTGATTGGAAGGAGAAAGATTGCTAAGTGGTTGTATCTATGGCTATCTATCCCGCAACTGATTTTGTCTGCATATGCAAGTTCTTCTCCCAGCTCCATGCAATTCATACACCATTTTAAATAGCTATGAATTATTAGACATGAAAGAGCCGGTATGTTAGCGCCAGTCATCGTAATACAAATCTTGATCTATTGAGAACGAAGGCATTGTTTCTGAATTTGTTCTAACAGGCCAATATAGCGAGGAGCGGCTATAAAAATGTATTTATACAACCTTATGGAATTATTTCTTCTTGTTCTCCAAAGTTGTATGGTTAAGGAGTAACATGAAGAGACAAACAAAGAATGGAAAGAAGCAAGAAATATAACAGAGAGAATTGCAAAAACACAATCTTAAGAGCAACGCCATTTGCTAAGAATGCTTTATCAATCAAAATGGAATATGTTACACGGGAATATGCCTTGGACAATGATATAAATCCACTTGATGAGTGAGCTAGCTATGACCAAATAAACTGACATCATAGGCAACATTAATGGATGCGGTGATTTGGGAAGGATGCAGATGATGGAAATGAACACGCCAATAGAATTCTCTCCCCTAATACTTAAACATATAAATTCTTCAATTAAGCTTCATTACTCATAATTCAAAAGCTACAAAAGTAGCCTTTCAAAGTTCTAACAGACCCATTAGCTGAAGAATATAATACAAAATGAAACCGCAGCCAGATTACATTAAAAAATCAAACTTACAGATAAAAAAGCATTATGAGAATCTCACCGAATTGAACAAAACTACCGAGCAAATGTAATAACTCACAAGATAAGGGACATCATATCAATCTAGGACAAGAGAGTACATGATAATAAACAAAGAACAGAAACCATTTCATTAAAGCAAAACAGCATTGTTGCATTCAACTTTCAGCTATTCGGTGAGCACATGCAGCGTTAACAAATACAAAATGACAATTAAAATATATTCAAATAGGTGACCAGAACACAAATAAATACTGTTAGGCACCTTCATTTGTGCAAGGTTGGAAAGTCCGGCCTCCGCAATAGGAACAAGAAAAACAGTGAGCATTTACAAAAAAAATTATCTGGATCAACCAGGAATAATAAGCATGAAGTTTTCTTCTGATAATTTACAGTATTTCTACAAGTATATCGACTGTTTTTAACTGGCCATCTTAGAAAAAGCGGTGTGTGAAATGAGGAAAGATGGTGAAGGGGAAATCCGACGGGAGCCTATAGAAACAAAGGTCACAAGAAACAATTGATATTTAAAACAAAATAACACTTAGATGTATCAATACATAAAAACCAATGAGCTTGGAAACAATTACAATTGCTATTAGAAAGAGTTCCAATAGGATTCCCATATACCGTGTGCAGGAGAATCCAACATTCATTGACATTACAGCACCCATAATGACCAAGAGATGATGAAAAACAAGTAGTAGAAGCGTTTTGACATGGGCTCGCATACTAAGCAAGCGATACCATTTAGGATGTGGGTACAACAAAAACAAAGAATTTGATACATGGATACAGGCGAAAAAATCCACTCTCCACTGCCCAGATATGAGTTTTGATTTGACAGTAAAAACAATATATAAAAAATAAAAAATTATATATAAATTTAAGCCTGCTGATAATAAAAATTTACCTCATATATGGCATTATAAAAAACAAAATAACAACAAAACACCATGATAATCTAGTAAATGCAAATGAAAATATCATAATAAAATATTAAATTTTATTATTAAATTAAAAAATTCCAAATATAGCAGGGTCTGATCTTCAATGCTCATTAAAATTGAAGAGATGCATATATATCAAGAGCTATGATCTTATTTTCTGGTTTTATTGCCGGCCACAAAAACCGAAAATCAGATTTTTAACTTCACAAATCTTCCTTGTCCAACATTGACTCTGCCTGTTTTAAAAGATGGATTACAAAAGGCATCTTGGGTCGTGTGATTGTTCCCTCATGGTCAGGTTTATTCACAAGAGTAGTACCTGCTGTATTTTTAGGGTTTCAAGTCTTTTCACAACAAAAAAATAGGCCATTTTATGTTTTAAAGTTGAAAAAAATTCGATGTGCACTGGGATTGCAACTCCCCCCACCAAAAAGTGAAATCTCAAGACTTGGGGAAAACGGGGAAAACATCTATCCACCTCCACCAACCAAAAGGGGAAGTCTCCACATGTTTCCCTCAAGAGGGCAAGTATCTAAGATGTCCCCCATTTGGGGGGGACGTCCCAAGTGTCCCAACAAGACTCCAAACGTCTCTCAACCCATCCCGAGACTCCCAGACCATCCCACCAGCATAAAGTCTGTCCTAAAAGTTTTTTTTTATTTTAATTCATTTTCTTTAGAACTTTGGTCCAAACCTAACCCTAATACTCAATGGGCCCATCAACCCCTAAGCACTCCAAAAAAAAATATAAATAAGAACTTACACCCTCACCAACAAATCACTATCAAAAATCCCAAAGCAGAGGGAAATGCAAAGCAAGCAAGAGTGAGTATTATCAAGAGGGACCGGTTACCAATTATGGTTTATTCCACTATGATGAGTTAACAGGATTACTCTAGAAGGGGGAGAAGTTTGGAGCTATTAATAGGCCTTGCATCTTGTTGACCGCAACATGCTTTACGTACAAGGAGAGGACATATAACCAATGGGATTGTAGAGCCAAAGGAGCATTTCAGATTGATGATGATGTGTCACAGGGACATGTGGTTGGAATTGGTTGGAGGGACCTTGACCTTGAGGAATCTAGCAATTAATGATGAGGAGATTGGCCAAACTTTGGGGATGATTAGACTGTAATTAGATGCATTGAGCCATTGGCCAATTGTTTTGAATTGACTATAATCATTCATTTTGATTAAATATTAATCTATTGAATTTGGCATTTTCACTGTTCAATGAAGGTGTTTAGTATTTCAAATTAATTTGTGGTTCCTTGTACATTTTTTTAGAACTAATTTTTCAAGAGTAATAATATTTTTGTGGCCTTTTGCCCAAAACCCTACGCGCGACACCCTCAGCAGAACCCCAAACACCACAACTCCGGAACATCCCCCACCCGTTCAAGGCTCCATGGAACACTAAAAAAAAACTAAGAAAAAAACAATGAAAAACTTGTTTTGGCCCCGAATACTGCCAGGATTGGCCAGGACGGCCCAGTATGGTTGGATACGTCTGCAGATGTACCGGAAAGTCACCGGGCGTATCTGGGTTTCATATCAGATGGTACCGTCTCTGTATCCAGACTGTTTTCTGCCTGTATCGTATCTGAGCTTCCATATACAGTCTCTCTTGACTATATACCTTCATGTACAGCACGATAATCAGAATCAAGGAGCAGGCACAAGTAATTCAGACCCCACCCCAGACCAACCTTTGTCTCTAGCCTGAATTGTGAATGCGTTCACATGAAATGCATACAACATCGATAATGAAAATTATTAAAGTGTTTGCCATCAAATCTTAACAAGCGCATCATACATACATACAGCAAGAAGAACATTCACGTTAATAGCTTGTGAAACCATTCAAAATAAATAACTAAAAGGACAAGAACAGCAACCTGTTTTGGAGAAAAGTAGGTCGTCATCTTCTTCAGAAATGTTGAGCAGAATGTTCCTGGGCACTGATTTGGTAGCCTATCCAATAAAGCTTTTTCACAGTCTTCTACAACTCCGCAATAATTCTAATACTGTTGCACCAGGTCTCGTGATCCTTGGAGTTGATTGCAAACATTAATGAAAAATCTCAAGAAGCAAAAGAAATCTTCCAATAAATTCATACTTCAAAAGTTTGGAAAATACATAAACAAACAACATTTCCAAAGCACTTTCTATCGATATGTAATTACCACGGTTTCAAAATTATATAGCCATATTAGATGGAGGAGCAGGAGAGAGTGTTAACTCAAAAGCGCCATAGCAAATTCTGTAGCTTCAGGTTTGGGAAATTAATCAGGGTTAGATTCTCAACAAATTAAGCCATTGAAGAAAGCAGTGAATCAAAATTCATATAATAATGGTTTTCAAAACCAAAAGAAAATAATACCCCATGAGCCTAATTGAACTGAGCCAGTGACTTGTACGGATACAATAAATATCCGAAGAAGGTACGAAAAAAGATATGCTTGAGCGTTCAAATTTAGTTCAAAAATATAAAATCGTAGGTCAATGAAAGACATGCAGTGAATGGTTTCAAGTTTTATGTTTTGTAAGATGTAAAATTTTGCATTTACGTGAATGGTCGAAGAATTATATTTAAGAAAGACAATATAAAGCCAGGAATTTATTAAATATAAGCATAGGGAGTATACGCTATTTAGAAAAAGGCGTAATGTCCCCATTTTATAATTAGAAAAATACTTAAATCAATTTTTTTTAAGTTTGGAGCCCGGATAACTCTTATTTATAGGGCAACTTTAATAATATTATTATTAAAAGAAAAAGTATTTGTTTAAATTAAATACTAACGTTAGAGAAAAAAGACCTTAGCCTATTTTCCTTATATCAAATCGCGCTTTTAAAAGGGGGGGAGGAAGGAAGGAATGTAAAGTAAGTAAAGTAATAATTTAATTTTAAGTGTTAAAGTAGGTTTTTTTTAATTATGGGACTTGAATTTTTAAATTTATTAAATTGATTACGGGCAAGATTGCGTTGCACTGTGCAGATCAGCAACAGGTACATAGGACATGCACTTGCAACAAGACCATGGAATTCCTCGCCAGCGTTGATCCTCCTTGTCACAGTTTCAGCCACTGTGTAGATGGGGCTAATATTGTGCTTGAGACCCATTTATCTTTCTTGCATTTCAGCACCCCACATATAAATTAGAATGGCCATGTCAGTAGTAATTCGAACAGTCTTTGTCCTGCTTGATAAGACCTCCCTTCTTGCTATCTTTATCTTTTAAATATAGAATTTAGTACGGTTTTGAGACCGATTAGGGCAACAAACACTGAAAGCTTGATGATTGCCTCCCGACACTCGAGGCTTGATAATATAGTGCAGCAGATCCTCAATGCCTTCTTTGAAGCCACCAATGATAACAAGATATGTCATTGTTTCCAGTTCAACAATCCCTTCTCTTCAGGTATTGCAGGGTTTACATACTCAATTGAGTTTTATGCCTCGTCGAGGCACCTATTACGAGGTTTTATGCTTTTCAACTCGCTTTCTAGGAGGATCATTTTGGCGTTGGCCCCCCAAATGGATTATTCGGGACACTATCTAATACTTCGGGCTTTCCTGTTCTTACCCCACATGCCTGACCTCTAAAGCAAATTAGATGCTAGAATTGCATTGTTGTTCTTCTACCTCACACCAAACATAGATGCAAAAAATTCATTGTAGCCTCAGGCGGGTAAGCTTCGAGAAATGGTTACTATAGCACAAAGAACACCCGGTGTTGTTGTAATGTCCCCTTTTTAGAATTAGTTCCAATGAAGACTAGACTTCTTGCCATTTATTCTCGTGGCCAAGACGATTTGAGCAAGAGAAGTGAGTATGTGGGTTTCATTTATGAGTTCTTTCATTTCTATTAATGCTTTTTTTGTGTTTTCCCTTCCTAAGGGACACAGTAGGGTAAGATGAAGAAAGAATAAGGCAAATAAAAATAGAAGTATGCCACTAAAGAGGTCGGTCGTGGGGGAAAAGTCACCCTAGACTCTAGCGTCCAAAAAGGGGAGGATATAAGGTGGGAGTCGAATGCCTAAGGAAAATGATCGCATGTTTATTTCAAAAATTGACATCTGGGTATATGCACGATGTGCCCCATAAATCACTGAAAACAAAACTTTGGCGTGGCTTTATTGGAGTATGAAAAAACCCTAATTGGGTCTAATGGGGACCAGGAAAAACCTCAATATCACAAAATTTGGGGACGAAACCCTCATTTGTTGCATTGTGGCTTCATACGGGAGGCGCAAGTGACTTAATGGCAGATTTCAGAACAGCAGTAATTCATCCATTGCATATGGCACTCTACTTAAACTAGCATTTTCTAGGGTGTTGGCACCCCCTCCTTCTTTGGGAGCGACCCACCTGGGAAGTTGGGATCAATTTTGAGGGGTTTCATGGCTTGGAAAAATCTGATTCTCACTTCATTGGAGTTCGAAGATTGAAATACGATGTGGACATCCGCCCAAGCATTATGGAGAAAACAAACGTTTTCAAGAGTCTTAATTGGAAGTTATATCGCAAGATATGCAAAAAAAAAACATTTCGTTGGTGAACAGTAGGATGAAACTTGGAAACACAATGTGAGCGGCAATCAACCAAACATTATGGAGAATAAACATTTCAATATGTCTTAATTGGAAGTATAGGAAATATGCAAAAAAAACATTTAGTCGGTGTACTTTGGTATATGTCGGTTTCCATCATTAATTTTGTTTGTGAATTTCATTTGCGATTAGAGTACGGTGACTTAATTCTGAAAATAATCTGATAATTCATGGAAAATCTAGTTGTGCATCTTGTGTACACAGTATGTGGGAATATATTGATTGATATACCACGAGTGTTTTTGAGATTATACAAAATGAAGAAGAAGACAGAAGCACGAAACTGCACTTCTAAATGACAAAAAACAGGGCAGTGTTATTTTTGTTGATAGAGGTGGTTATTACAGTTACAAATTGAGCAAACTACCTAACTGTATTACACGCTAGATTAATGCTGCTATATTTTAAACAAACCCCCTCTTAATGGACTAACTAAAAACTTACCAGTTTATAACGAAACTTGACAAACAAGAGAAACACCAAGAGGTTGTCTTACATCAGAAGGATCGCTTCCTGAGAAGGACAGAAAGGAAGAGAGAAGATTTCACCTGAGTCAACTAATTGACGAACTAGTGATGATGAATCTCAATATGTTTAGTTGCGGGCATGATAGAAAATTTAGGATTTTTGACCCAATCTTCAACACCACCTGATTATACAAAAAAGTGAAAGACGGTGTAGCAGGTGACCTGAGGAAACCTGAATCCAAACAAAATCTAACGAAAGCCATTACTGCTTCACAACCAGCACTCAAAGCGCTTGATTCTGTTCTGTGGAAAGGATAGCCACAGTGGGCTGAAAGCTTAATCTTGCCAAGAAAGGAAAAACTCCTTGAACCAAGAGACGAAGATATATCCAGTGGTGATCTCCGCGTATCCACTAAACTCCCCAATCAGAGTCTGGTAGCCAACAAAGTGAAAATCTGCAACTCTTGATACAAAGATGCCAAAGTCAAGAGTTCCTTTGACTTACCTTAACACACGTTTTGATGCTCACCAGTGATGAGTTTCGGTTTAGACAAAAAACGAGAAAGCTAACAAAGCCCAAACACACAATCCGGTCGTGTATTGGTTTGTAGTGGTGAGATAAAGCAAACTAACCTACCAACTGTATGTACAATGTTTCAAATCGACCGGTGGTGAGTCACATGAGCTGAAAGTTTAAGCCCGGACCTACATAGGTGTAGATGATGCATTTACATCATACAAATTTTTTTTAAAATTTTTTGCAAACGATCGGGCATCTTTAACTGAGAAATGAAAATCACAGTGATCTCTTGCAGAATTCTACACCAAGACATAAGAAGGAGGCCTCAATCAGTAAGTCAAAAGCAGTGCACACATATGATTTTACCTTATGGAATTCGCAGTTATATCCACGACTGTGATGGCAAGGTCATCAACTATAAACAATAAGAATCACAATGTAATATGGTTGCTGCTTGACATAGAGATTCGGATCAGATGACTCGTTTGAAGCCCGAATCTCTGAGATGTTTGTATGATTTAAGATTATAACCAGGCCGAGGAGCTTGCTAAGGCCCAATACAAAGGGACTTAATAACCTGATTTACCAGATTCTCACGAACCCACATACCTGAAAAACCTCAGGTGAGTCATATACACTTCTTCCTCCAAATCGCCATTCAAGAATGCACTTTTCAAATCCATTGATATATGTTACAACCAATTGAGGGCAAAGCAAGAGAAGAGAAGAGTGTAAACCGAAAAAGTGCCCATCTTTGCAGTTGGAGGGAAAAAGTCCTCATAATTATCCCTCGTTGCGAAAAACCTTTGTGCAACAAGCAGAGCCGTTGACTTATGCCAAAGTACCCATCTGCTTTAAACCGTGATTTTGTACACCCATTTACAACCAATCGGGCTGTGTGCCGGAAGGGGTATGCGACTAAACTGGTCCAGTATCATCTTTATAAGGCATGATTACTCGATTGCATGGCCAGTTCCCATTGGGTATGCCCTGCACAGCGTATTTTTGTGGCTCAACGAATATATGGAGAGATCAGAAGCAAGAGCAAAATTGAGCTGCTCAGAGTAATCAATTCCTCATGCCAGGCGGCGGAGACCGGCCATCTAAGATTGGAGACAAATCGTCTCGTATGTAAGATCCTGAATAGTGGTCTAATAAAATGTGGGCCGTCGCTGAACGGAGGATCGGAGGAAGCTAGTGGAAATTCCGAGGTGAAAACCAATGCACGTTGATTTCCAAGAGAGGGAGAAGACTCATAGGAGAGAGCAAGCCTGTACTGAGTATGTGGTGGAGGGAGTATGAGTGACATGACCAGATCATATCAGGAAGGAAGAGAGACCCAATCTCTGTGACACACCCCTCCTTGCTGATCGCTGTATGTGCTGTCTTATTTGTGATCTACAGCCAAAGAATGACTTTGTTCTTTTACATCAAATTCACGGACTAATATGATTATTGTGGAAGTATCAAGCAATCAATGCTTAGAATGCTCCCTATAACCAGCAAGAAATATCTGTAACTTTTGGAATCCGTTACTCTTTATGATCAGGAACCAAAGTATAAGCAGCTGAACCAAAAATACGAAAATTTGATTACCTTGGTTTGATTTTGGACAATGCCTACTTGGTTTCTGTTGATCTCTGCAAGGCGTTCTGAAGGACCTGCGATTGGTTTATAGACGTTTGGATAACAGCTTCTCCCCAGTTATTGTACTGGCCATCCACGATGTTGCATCACTACCACCTGGCAATTCCATGCTGATAGTTTTATTCCGCCTCTCAACCACCCCCTTCTGGGGTGATTTTTTGGGGAGTATATGGTGCTGTCAACTGACGTTGGAATCCTTCTTCTCACAAAAAAACAGCGCACTGTTTAGAATTGAATTCCCCCCATACGTATCTTAATGTCTTTATCCGCGCGGTCCTGGTTCTCCACCAGGCCTTGACCGACAAAAGACAAAGCAATCAGACTTCTTTTTCAAGAGATAGAATCCACATCCGACGAGAGTGATCATCCACCATAACAGAAAATAACTCCGTGCAACCAGGACTGTGGAAGTCTTCCACGATGGCTCACATAGATCGGCATGAACAAGATCTAAGAGCCCCCTTTGCACGCCAAACACCTTCATGAGGAAAAGGTTTCGCCTTTGTTGCCTTCAACATCCAACACACATATCCTGCTTTGCCTGGATAGAAGGCAAACCAACAACCCACCATTTTTTCTTTATGAAGACGGCCAAATACGGAGATTGAGATGCCCATATCTTTCATGCCACAAAACAACACTGGGAATTTTCCCTACCACAACTAAGGCATGCAAGTGACCGTGGCAAGGATCAACGGTCTGTACAAACTCTCCATGCCCATTCCCAGGGCACCACCTTATTATTTATGACCTCAGACACAATACATTGTTTACCAGAAAAGTTTACAGAGATAAGAGATTATCAGTTAATTTGACTGATGGGTAACGGTTCTTATTCATGTAGGCATATCTACAACTCTTCACAAGCAATTGAGTGTTATTTTTCAAACATAATACAACCTCCCCCATCCTTCCACAGCAGTGTATCTTCCTCCCCGAAAGGTACTGAATCAGAAGAACTGAATTGCATGAAAATAACATACCATCTCGTTGACACGTGAATGTCGTTGATGCCCGTATCACACAAAACCCGCATCCCCGTGTAGGGCTGCCACCATCCGAGCAAGAATGCCATGATGGCCTACTCATCTTCTGACTCGTGTTTGTCTCAACTTTTGCCACTGGGCTTGCCCCTTTTCCTTCTTCAGGGCACTTAGTCGCTCTGAAATCCTCGTCACCAGACTGACCAATTTTTACAATAGTAACACCGTCCCAATTTAGATAAAGGTTGCCGTCATCAGACTGTCGCTTCCACTTTCCTTTGGATTGTGCAGCAATGCACTCCTCATATTGTCCATAACTGACTCCTTAACTTGTGTCTGTCCTCCGTTCCTTCTGCAACAGGTAGGAACACACCTTGTCAAACTAAGAGTTTTGCGCTCGCCCATTTGAAATAAGAGCCTCCAAAGCACGAGCATACGAGAAGGGGGCCCCCCAACTGTTTAAAATTAGAGCCACATATCATCATCATCACCGTCTTGGTTTATGGAAGCAAGCTAATCTCGTATATCTTTCATCCGAGTAGGTGTCAGACGCGATCCCCCTTCTTTGTAATTTTTACTGGAAAAAGCAGATTTTTGAGGTATAGAACCCGACTCTCTCCGACGTCTGATATTTGTACTTCAGACTGACCACAATTTACTCCATCATTGGCCTTCGGACCTCAGTTATCAATTCATCCCGATCCCGACAATGGGAATAGTAAAGAGCCTCCGATGAGACGTTTGGTATAATCCATCGATTCTATAGGTCACTCTCGACACCCTCCTGGATTATTTTCTCAAAACCACGAAATTCTGTCCACTTTTCACAGATCTTATGGCTCCACCATGAAAATTCGTAGCCCATTAATTTTGTGTATCCGCCAAATCAAATTGGTATGTTTGACTTTAGATTATTCCAAAGCAATGGAAAATAATAAATTCCCAATTTTCCAAATATTATATTTATTTTAATTCCTCCAGCAAATAGAATACATACCTTTTTGCTGAAAATCATATTATGTTCCTTTCTCAGGATCAATTGTTATTTTTTACGATTTGCCCTCCGTTTTTCACGATTTCGTGCGTCCGCGCTGCCCTCCTGCCACGCGGTGCCGTCCCACCCCCCCCCCCCCCCCCCCCCCCTCCCCTTCCTATCCTGCGTTTTGTCCGTTCTGTCCACGCGTCTGTATATTTTTTTTTTCTTCCCCGCGTGCTGCGATTCTTTCACCTCTCATGAGTGCCGAGGCAGTTGGGGGACTGGATGCGTTCTGTTCTGACCCGCGCGCCTCTTTCCCGCGTCTGTCCGCGTCGCGTTCCCTCGGACCACACTGTCTGCGTTTCGCCTGTTCCCGCGCTTCCTTTCGCGACCGACCCCCCGCGTTTTCTTCTTTCTTCGCCTTCCATACTGTTCTACCTCTGTGGTCCTCGTGTCGGGTCGACCTCTCACCGCAAACGCGCTGATACCCATGTTAGATTATACCAAATGAGAAAAAGACAGAAGCACGAACTTCACTGTCTACATGACTAAACATTCAGTTGATTTATTGATGATAGAGGGTGGTTATAC